>DWJQ01001656.1:0-10680 GCA_018248915.1 Hesperia meskei straton | reverse complement strand
GGCTATATAACATCACACTATTAGCCATAGGAGCGGAGCAACAAGTCTCCCGAAGCGAAGCGAGGGCGTCTACTAGTAATTTATATGGTGGTAACGCGTATTTTATTGGGTATCCATCATAATTTTAACGTTGTATATTGTAAAGTATTATTTGATAACTCCTCAGTCAGTCCGCGGGGGAGCAGTGAGAAGTATAAATATTTGGGTTGAAGACTAATAAGAAGGTTTGTGTTTATTAAAAGTCTTAGCACCAGGTAATGGTTCTTAACTAACATCTGAACGTGATCCATCACAACGGCCAGTCGCGCTTAATATACGGAATTGCCACTCCCTTCTAAAGACAAATTTATTAACTGTCCTGACAGTTTAATGTAGCTTGTAAGCATAATTTACTTACAGCATTTCAAATTCTCGTTATCAATCTGAAATGCACCTTACTCTCAGGAGTGGAAATCTGACATTTTTGTGGGATGAAATTAAAACGCTCTCCGTATCGAATGCGACTGCAATGTAATGACTCCACTTTGGTGGACCCCAGAACTTCTGTCCTTTCTTGACAAAGTCTTTCCTGCTCTCTGGGTTATGATAAAGCTAATTATACGGGCAACATGTATAGGTAATACGTATAGGCAATAGTTATAGGTGACGGTATAGGTAATAGTACGTATACCAATTATTTAGTTGTCACCGTAACCAATCGTATTTTTTTCTAGTCATTCGTGGTACGCATGATGAATGATTACGTAAAGATGAATAATGAAAATGAAAATGAAAAATGTTTTTATTGATTAAAACAGAGGTAACAAAAACAGGTCGCAAGGGCCCCTGTACTGGGTTGAAGTCCCGTATTACTGGGTACCCCGCTCATCCACCAAGGCAATACATTATATTTTAACCAATTTTAATACAATTACACAACTTTTTACTTAGACTAGTTATGTGTCTGTATGCGTGTAGTGTATGTGTGTGTGAGTGTGTGTGTGTGTATGTGTGTGTCTCTCTGTGTGTGTGTGTTTGATTGAGTGTGTGTGTTTTCAAGCCCAACATATATATTTATTTAATGTTTTATATATATATTTACTTTAATTTAATATTAATATTAATTATTTCTATGTAGCAATTGTTCAGTTTCTTCATAATTCAAGGATAGTAAAAATGTTGTTGTTACTTTTTTTAGTTTATTTAAAGTTAATGGGTAAATATTAATTCTGCTATCAACGGCGTTGTACAATAGCGCAGACTGACATAAAAATTGTTTTTTCTTAAATTTGGTTGAAAAGGTAGGAATTTGACAAACTTTAGGTCTTCTACGTTTGTTTTGCTGCGATTTATATGGTAGCTGGCAATGAAGCTTTTGAACAGAACGCAATACATATAACTGTCGGGTGGTAAGTATGTTGTAAGATTTATGTAAGTCGAAGGTCGGGAAACGTATAGGTTTATAAAACATGACTTTAAGAAGAGCTCGTTGAGCTCTTTCTAAGGTTAACAAGTGTGTTTTTGCTGCTCCACCCCATACTAGAATGCAATAGCCTAATATGGATTGCGCTAGGGCTTTATATGTGGTTGTTAAAATCTTTTGATTTGCTACTTGTCTCAGTTTTTTGAATACCCACATAAGTTTCCTCATCCTATCACTAATGTTACGTATGTGATGTTTCCAGGACAGGTTCTGGTCAATAGTAATTCCGAGATATTTAATGTTAGCTACTCTTGTTATTGTGTCACACGTACAGTTAGTCAAATTTGGGTCTATACATGTATGTACTTTTAAATCAAATCCATTAGGAGGCAAAGTATTTTTACGGATACAAAAAGGTATATATTTAGTTTTGATTGTATTTAACGTTAATAAATTAGTTCTTAAATAATTTGAAACGTGAAAAAGACCCTCTTCTACTACAACTTTCAAGTCATCCCAAGTTTCGGCATTAAAAATTAGAGCGGTATCGTCAGCGTAAGTGTAAATTTTGCAATTTTGGAGGGGGTAGTTACAAAGATCGTTTACGTAAACAAGAAATAAGGTAGGCCCGAGGACACTGCCTTGCGGGACACCATACGCAATATGAGATAGATCACTAAGTACATGATTTTCACCTAATTTTAGTTGTTGTTGGCGGTCAGATAGGTAGTCTTTAAAAAGCTGATGAGGTAGGCCGCGTACGCCAAGGTCGTGTAGCTTATTTAGTAGAATAGGTGTGGAAACAGAATCGAACGCTTTAGCTAAATCTAGGAATACTCCTAGACATTTACGGCCAGAATCTAAGTTTTTACTAATTTCTCCTGTCAAAGCTAACACAGCGTCTTCAGTTGAAATACCATTTCTAAACCCAAATTGCTGGTTGGATAACAATTTATTTTTTGTGAGATAATTTTTAAGGCGGCTATTAATAATCTTTTCAAAGATTTTGGCCAGTACCGTAAGGACAGATATGGGTCTGTAATTATCCACTGTTTCATCACTTCCACCCTTATGTATAGGGGTTACTATTGCTCTTTTAAAACACGAAGGAAAGCATCCCTTTTCTAAACAAAGGTTATAAGTATGACAAAGCACAGGAATAAGAACATGTTTGAAGGTTTTAATAAGTGAGGTGGATATGTTATCCCATCCTGGTGCAGAATTATTTGATAGATTGGTTATAATATTATTTATTTCACATGGATCAGTATTTAAAAGTACAAGAGAATTAAGCGGTATATTGTTCTGCGCGTAGTTATTAAGAAGAGGATGTGATGGAGGGTTGATTTTTTGGGCCAAATTTTTGCCAACATTCGAAAAATAGTTATTAATGTAATTAGCAGATTCAAAAACAGAAGCTTTCATCGCGGTAAGTTTAAGCGTAGCATTATTTTTATCCTTATTTATATAGCATATGGATTTAATGGTTTCCCACAGTGCTTTAGGATTCTTACTTGCTTTTTCTAGTTTATTACGTTCATAATTATTTTTAAGTTTACGGACAAGTTTTTGACAAAAATTTCTGTAACGTCTGTATGTTATTTTTAATGTTTGGTCATGGGGGTTCTTTTTTACTTTCATGTGAAGTTTATCCCGGTTTCTAAGACATCGTAATATACCAGGGGTAAGCCAAGGTTGTATACATCGTTTACGATTTGGAATAGTCGCTACGGTTTTATTGTTTTTTATTGCAGTCGAGATGCAATTTACTAAAAACTCAGCAGCTTTATTGGGGTCAGTTATAGTTAAGGTTTCAGGAAGTTTTGATTTTAAGTCTAGTAACATTTGGGAGTGGTTAAATGAGACTTTTGTTTTTTGAACGTTCGAACGAACTATATTGTTTACCAGCAAGCTTAAAATGACAGTAGAATGATCCGTCGGAGCATTTGATAGCACGATAGCTTTGGCGGGTTGAATGGATTTCAACATCATGTGGTCATAACACATTTTGTCTCTTGTAGGTAGCCTATGTGCAGGTAGTAAACCGTGGTAAGCTAACATAGTTAAGTAATCTTCACTGTTTGCGTTATTACTACTGCATTTAATATCAATGTTTATGTCGCCGGTAATAATAATATTTTTATAGTGTTTAAGATTAAGTAAAAGCGACTGCAAGGAAGAAATAAAATCATCAGTGTTACGTATAGAAGGTGTACGATAAATCCCAATTATAACTGTTTCTTTAAAGGTAACCAGGAGGCATGAAGCATTAGTTAATTGCGGCTCCGATACTTTATAACAGAGTTCTTTCTTTACATAACATATGACACCGTCACATTGGTTGATATTATTTCTTGTGTAATAGGTATTATAGCCACTGCTGAGTGAGGGTAAAGTTTTATTATTAGAAAGATGACATTCGGTCATTACTAAAACATCACAGTCAAATTTAAGTGATTCAAGCGTTACAATAAATGCATCAATATTTTTATAAATACTGCGGATATTTTGAGTAAGAATAGTTAAGGTGTTTTCTGTAGCAACTATGTATTTGTGGCAGTCACCGGGTTCACACATTAAAGATTGGGCAATTTGAGAGTTGTCTATGTCAATATTTGTTTGTAGTAAACTATCCATTGGTAGTTTGTAAAGGAACAGTGCAACAAACATTACGTGGGTTACATATACTAAAATTGTCGAAATTTATTTTAAAGGATTTTATCGCAATTTTTATAACTACGCTTAGTATAAACAATTTGTAATAAATAATGTTTTTAATTGATATATTATATATAAATAGATGTAACAAATGTATAAGGCTTCTGATCATATATCCGGATATTATTAATTGATTATATAAGAGGGGCAAGAAATGTTTGTCAGTAAAATTGAGAAATATGTTGGTGTGAGTTAAAGTATGTGTTATATTTATAGTGTATGGTGTGTAGTATTTGTAGTTTGATTGTGTGTAAGTGTAGATGTAAGTTAGAAGTAATTTATAATGTGTATTTGTGAATGCAAATATTAAACAACGGTGCTTAATACTATATGAAAAACGTGAGGTACTTAACAGGTAGTTCATCGACTTAATAACAATGTTACACCTTCGGTGTAGTTTAATGATTTGTCAATGTCCGATAATCTGCAGTTTACCTGCTTCAAAGATTCTTTAATAGTGGCATTATCATTAGCAATAGCTGTAATTGTGGTCGTGATGCACTTGAGCGACTCAGTTATTTGTGATATTTCTGTTGTAATTACCTTTTTCATCGTATTCTCAAGTAACTCCTGTAGACCATCCGATCCGTATTCTAATAGCATAGCACTTAAATCAGGATCTTTATGTTCTAGTTTGCTTCGCTTACGTGTACTTATAAAATTTTTTTCACCTGAGGCACTTAGGTCTGGATACGATTTTGATTGACTGGGCGGCGTTTTAGACAGTGACATTCTTATTGCTCACGGTAATTTGCAACAAGGTGAGCAATATGTTTACGTCGAGCAAGATGGTCGCGATTCCCTTCACAGATGCAGTGCCACAGCAAGCGAGATGACACGCGCACGATACATGAATGTTATAATCCACTTGTTCAGGTCACTACACACTTTAAACAAGATTGGCACTTACTGTAATGCCCGAAGGTCGAGATTTGGTATTAACTATAATGATATTTACGAAGTCTACCCTAGTTAAATCTAATGCACGTCCACTTCCAATAGATGCGCGACGATGATGTGTTGCCAACCCTAACATAAAAAGTATATTTTTTTTATAGCTGGGTATCAGAGCTAATCCCAGTTACCGGATTATCCACCACTAATGATAGACCCTGTAGGGGAAGGGGGGGCAAGACGGTGAGGTTAACTTTTGAAACACAATAAAACGAAACATTCGGCGTTTATAATTTGTTTTTTATTTTAATAATCATCTTTGGTAATCAGTCTTGCATAATTGAGTCTAATTAGGAACATAGGTTACGTTATTAAATAAAAAATTAACAAAACATAGAGAAAGTCAGATCTCCCCATCTTACCCTCACCCTTGGGTAAGATGGGGTACCCTAAGGGGCAAGATGGGGTTTGCTAAAAGCTATTCATTTTTGCAGACAAAATTCGCATGTAAACCTTGCATCTTCGTCTTCGTCATCTACGCCAGCACAGCTGCAATGTGCCCATTTACCGCACGCAGAACATGCAGCCCAACCTTCATTCGACTCTAAATAATAACCTTCACAATACATACATGGTGTATTTTCTACTTCAGTATCGCTAGTACTAATCTTCTTTAAGGACCTTATCTTTGATACTCTTTTCTTTTTATTCAGTCTTTTTTTATAAACTGCAGCTTTTTTCACAGTTTTCTTAAGATCTCTTATTTCTTTTTTATTTTGCTTATCTTCTGCTGCTAGTTTCCTTTTTTTTAACATATCTTCTAGTTCGTGTTTATACGGTGATGATGTTATAATACAAGTTTTCCCTCGTTTTCTTTTAACTCGTGAAGTCTTAAGTGTTGCTGGAAACGGTATAATCTGCACGGGAGAGGCTACAGAAAAAAATGTCTTCTGAGGAGTTCTTGGCGTTACGTGTGCTTCAGTGTTATCAGGCCAAGTAGAACAACCAGGCTGAGGGCTTGATATTGTAGATAGCATAGATGGGCTTATTGGTGCACTTCTATTACCAGACACCTCCAGTTCAGAAATAGGTTCATTTTCAGCAACAACAGGTATCACAGCTGATTGAGTAATCATAGAAGTAGCAGTCGCAGATGCTGTAGATAAATCTGATTTTTTAGTCTGCTCTTTCCTTATTTGTGTAGGCAAGGACATGTCAGGATGGGTGTCAAATATTGTTCCAGCTGAAGTCACGCATGTTTTAGTCGTTGTAGTATCAGGCTCTCTATCGCTTTGAGGAATATCTGTCGTCAACGAAGCAGCAAAATCACTTTCGGAGAAAACTGATCTATCATATGGCCAAATACCGCATTTTTTGAACCCGTTTACAGCCGTTGACATTGAAGATGCCTGTATGAAAGCTTTACCGAATATTTCAGCAACTTGCCGAAGTGTCACGACCATCCCTGGGTTGCTACGAAGCCAAGCCGTTATTTGCTGATCATAATAGGTGCTCAGTGGTCTCATGTAAGCAACGTCGGCAACCTGCAGGCGATGAGTGGTATGTGGTGGGAAACATAAAATAATAACTCCGTGGGATCGAGCTTCATTTATAAGGTCAATATTTTTTGTGTGGGTACTATGCCCATCTAATAATAACAAAACAGGTCGTTCAGTAGTTGCCCCAGAAAACTCAATAAACTTTTTGAACCATTCCAGAAATAAATCTGCGGTCATCCAGCCAGTATCACTACATACTCCCCAAGCTCCAGGTGCAGCATTTAACATAAGCTGGGGGTCCATTCTTTTTCTGGGAAATATCATCATGGGCGGCATGTATTGCCCACTGGCACTGAAACATATTTCGACTGTGATGGTTGTACCTCTATCTGCAGAAGTTATGGCTCCAACTTGTTTTCGACCTTTTTTAGCTATTATTTTTGACTTCGTCTTAGGTACTACAGAAATCCCCGTCTCATCACAATTGTAAATCCGGTCAGGTGTTAATTGATGTTCATCATAAATATTTCCCAAGAAATTGAAAAAATGGTCTACCGCTTGTTTATTAAATCCTGCAGCCCGCGCGGCTGAGGTACTTTCGGGTTGTCTAATAGATAGTTCTGGATGTCTCTTTAAGAAACTTTGAACCCAGTCTTTCCCAGCTTCTTTTTTTTCATTATTGAAAGGATGAGATTTTTTATTTTTAATTGCTAATCTGTAGACTAAGCCTCTCAAATCTTTTGTAGTTAACCCGTAAAGCCTACTCTCCATATCTAATATATAATCACAAAGCTCTTTCTCTTCATCAAAAGAAAACACATTTGTTTTAGGACCTAATTTTACCTTCATTTTAATTGTACTTAAAGCATTTTCTTCCGTACTTTCACGAACTTTCTTAACTTTTCTTTCCAACGTAGTTTGGGGCACACCATATGTCTTTGCTGCTCGATAGCAACCCATTGTACCTTGCATCACAGACTCCACCGCATTTTTCATGTTTTCTTCAGACCATTCTCCTCTGTTGGTTATCCTTTTGTACGTTTTCACCATTCTACAAACATAAAAAAGAAACATCAATATAATAATTCATAACCATACCAAAAATAAAAATAAATATTTAAGTGCGGGTAAGATGGGGTAACCGTAACCCCATCTTGCCCCCTCATGTCAAATTGATTTCAAAATTTAACCTCTAAAAACAATGCTCTCATGCGAAAGTAAACAAGTACGTACCTGTTAGCGTAGTTGTTGACCAATATGAATTAATTTAGTTATATTGTGAGGTTTCAATATTCACTGAGTAAACACGTAGTAACTGAAGTTAAAAAATGACAAGGAAATCGCCAAAAACAATATTTTCTAATTTACAGCTAAAATACGCGGTGTCGCCGTCAAGTGTTTTTGGTAACTAATAACTGTCATGGAGGCGCTGCATCGTGTGCAAAAACTACCGTGATTGGTCAATTAGTGTCCAATAAAAGGCTGGTTCACCGTCTTGCCCGCTACCCCGTCTTGCCCCCCCTTCCCCTATAAGCAGTTTGATTTATAAGTTAAATCCCTTTCATAGATGCATGTATTTAGTACTAGAGAACCGCCCGCGCTTCGCTTCGGCACCCGTAGGTAACAGTCGCGTAGGTCCTGCCCGCTCCCGTAGGAATCTCGACTAAACAGTAGCCTATTATATGGTGATATACTGGAACATCAGATTATTTGCCTATGGCATAAGTAAATTACATGTATTATTTGATAGCGTGATTCGGAACTTGCAAATGAATTTTACTAACGCCATCTATTAACAACATCCGGAATTAAATATCTAGCAACTAACAAAACATCGATCTTCCCATTGGAATGAGATGTTTTTCCGCGGTAAAAAGTAGCCTACGTCACTCTCCAACCTCGTAACTATCCCCACACACATAAACCATACCATCCATATAATAGCCATGTTGCGACGTGAAAGTCACAAACAAACAAACACACTTTCACATTTATAATATTAGTATGGATAGGTACAGAAAAAATCGGCTGTCTTGGTCCTACTATACAGTCTTACTATCGTCCCGAGTTTTGCCTCATTGGCTGTATTTTAACACAGCTGACACGATGTAAATGATAATCGAATATGGCAATATGTAAAGAAGCGTCTGAGTAAATAGGTAGGTACTATTCGTTATTTGCAAATAATAGCAAACACATCTAGTACTCCGCGTATTAGCTACAATAGGAGTATAACCGTGTAGATAGCACATTATTATAACAATGACTCTCGGTTAAAGCAAAATATAATGCTATAATGCGCTAAAATGTCTCTAACAAGAAGGTCACTATGGATAACATCGTTTGACATTCTCGAAGTTATTACAGAGGCCAGTAACCAGTGAACCAAATGGAAATGTAGACATTTTTATCTCGTTTACGTTATTGCTACCTAGGTACCCTTTGCCGTGTCTCGTAAGTGTACGTCCGGCTCAATGGGCAATCACTGAACCGCGATAGCGTCACGACCCGCTTCGGTTAGAATATATATGTAGTTGCAGCTACACACTGGCCAGCCCATTTCGCTATATGAATCGACCTAAGACGAATGCAGTTTCATTCCGAGCCCATTCAGAGCCTACAATGAAATCGTACCGCTACGGAAATTTGGCATCTTCAAACAAATACATAAGGTCGAATTCCCATTAGGTCGAGAAGTATTGCCAGCTCTTATGTGCTGTACGTATTTGTACATACATAGTTCGATTCAATTGCTTTCGGCATCGCAATAGAACAGTGTAAGCTTGTGAATAATGTCTTAGAACTACATTTAGACTTAGCATGGTGAACTTTAAACCGCATTGATAGAAATGTGACTATCGAAGCGAAATAATATTTAATAAACAGCGCTAAATATGTCACCTCTAATCAAAAATATTTAGAGGCACAGTCGAATGATCTGATTTGGTGATGTCTAGGGGCAACGAGGCCCACTTACCATCAGGTTGCTCGTGTGCTCGTTTATTCTCTATTTTCAAAAAATATATCCTATTCCAAAACTAGTAAACAGTGTGCTAAAAACGTTTTAATGTAGTTCTTTTAAATTGGTCGAATAAAATCGTCGTTTTAAATTGGTGTGATTTAGACTGAAATAAATTGGCGTAAAAAAGAAAACTAGTCACGATTTCAGTATAGCAGAAATAAACACATTTTAGTAATAACACATCCATTGATTAGTAAATTATTTTATTGCCTATAAATAGCTAAATGGTCGAGTAAAAGAAACTTGAACTAAGCACGACAAAAGGAGTACATTAAAAATATTGCAATGTAATATTAAATACTGTAAGTTACATTCCTTTAACTAATATGATAATACTCGTATAAATACTAAATCAGCATTTACTTTCCTTGACGTCCTTCAATATATTTCTCGATTGCAAGGCGGCAATGGCAAGAGTCCTGTCTTGTTTTTCTTCGCTCAACTGGAGCTGTAAGTTCTTAACGTCGAATTTCAATGTTTTAACTTCATTTTGTAGCCGCATTACCATCGCCCAGAGACTCGGGGACCCGCGGTTCGAGCTGGAGTGTATCGGGAGCGACGGCGACCTTACCAACGCCTCTATCGACAGCGGATTCTCGTCGTCGCATTCTGAAAATAATACTGTTATATAAAACTACTAATAATAAGCTTTAGGTATACTCATTTTTTGTATTTTATACCCACCTCGATTGATGAGTAAGGCGGTGAGTTACAAACAAGCGTTGAATCTGGACGGATCAACATTAAAACTTTACAAATTAAATTTTTTATGACACAACATTTTAATCGGTTTTACTATAAATTACAACAAAAATAAAACAAGTAACAACACACAGGAGACATTATTGTAATATAAATACGGCAAAAATTTAGTGACAATGTAACTTTATATTTCTTAGAATTCATGGGAAAATCAAATGGGTTTCGAAAGCCATCCTTTTTATGAAGATTAATATTGAAGCGCACACAACCCTACGTCACTTTTTGTTGAAGTGATCGCTCCAGTTAATAAGGATGGGCGAGGCTATAAGATGAATAGATTTTTCGTGGCAAAATTACATGACTGCTTCCGAGATTCGCAGGCGAGGGCAAATTGATGACACAGAAGTTATTATAAGATATCTTTATTTGAGTCATATAATCAT
>DWJQ01001655.1:0-10682 GCA_018248915.1 Hesperia meskei straton | reverse complement strand
ATTTGGATTCGAAACCAACGTATGAAAAATCAAAAAATCATTGAACTATGTATTCAGAAAGTTCCCTTTGAGCAAAAACTACAAAAACAATAGCATGTCAACTAAATGACATCTAAGCAACAAATTACTGAAAGTAGCATGACTATTACAAGCTATAAACTGTCGTCCAAAGTGTTGACAAAGTGGTGAAAAGCAAAGTTTGTGGCTAATCGGTGTCGCTGCACCCTCAGATACTTCCTCGAGAGTTGTGAACCGTTCATAGAGGGGTGGGTGGGTGGTGTCACTCGTGTGTTCCACCAGTCCGCGTTGAGAGGAGCGCGCGCGCACGCGTCCTATACGACTATTGTTAATGGCAAATATCGTGCAGTGAGTGATCGAAGATGCGTTCCGCAGTCGCCTGCGTTTTCTTCGCGCTAATTGTGAGTACAATGAGACGAGCCCGCTTTTCCTAAGCGTTTTTTTCGGCAGTGATTTAGCTAGCGCGGCGTTTTCGCCTCCGGAATGTTGTACGAATTAGTAATGAGTAATTAGTTATCAGATCTGTTTTTCATGTAGCCAAGTGAATCATATCATTGTTAATGTCAGAACGTTTCAAGTGATATATTTATAAGTATTTGTTGAACACTAGCTTTTTCAAATCTAAAACTCAATTCTTGTTATTATTAATAGAAAATGTTAAGAATCCTACTGAACGAAATTTCGTGATTATGTGGAATTCTAATCTAGGACCCTGTGTAGACGCGCCGCTCTCTCAAGCTCAAATTCGAAAATTTCATGTCAAAACGAGAGCGCCACAAATAATATATTTTTTTAATTTAATTGACCAGTCAACCATACATCAGTTGACCGTACTATCGTCATATATTCATTTGTCATTGACCCAAGGAATATAAAATAGTTGTCGATTAAGCGACAACGCCTAATCCAACCAAAATCAGACATCACACAATATATGCAAGTGCTACCAGTAATGCTGGCCAAATGTCAATATTAAACAAAACTGCAACGACGAAACAGTTCAATACTGTATCTTTAAACAAAATTAACTGCTAACTGCTGCTTCACTTTTCATTTCGTAACATGCATCGTTAGTCCTAATATTATTTTAATGTAAATTATTACACCAACGAATCATAACTTTACAAATAAGGCACAACCTTAAAAAATACAACTTCCCTATATATAAGTAAATAATAAAATAAATGAAAAATAATAATAAAATCAATAAATTTATGATCAGTTTTTAACAACTCTATCATAAAAACGATTATTCAGTAAAAAAATCAACGCTAACGTGACAACAAACAAAAACTTTAAACACGAAACGCACTTAGACATTGGCGATGACGCATTTGAAATTCAATGTGTGACAATATCGGAAATACAAACTCTCTCTATTGTAATATTATGTTTAAAATTGTGTACTTATGTATTTGGGAAGAAACTACATATGTATGTAGGTACATAGAACGTCACGTATGTAAACAATCGAAGCTCTATAGTTTTAAATGGTCGTGTCTAAATGCCGATACGAAATACTTGTATCAGTGTCACACAACCATTTTATGAATTTAGGACAAGTGGGAGTATTTATTTTAAGGAAGACACTTGCCCGGTAACAAGTCTACGTTGTGTTGAAATTGAATATAAGTATTATGAGTGACATTTAAGCTCGTTAATGCGTCACTATTAATTCAAGCACCTAATTATTCGAAATACTTGATTGACTGAACTACATATTTTTAACATTTAATTCGCTTTACCCGGAAGTTTAAAAATATTCGATGGACAGGAGGCGCACTAGTTAAATTATCAACAAAGTCTCCACTTACTATTTTAATAAACAAAAAATAATATTAACACTCTTATCTATGCTAAAACACGAACATTACAACCAACTAACAACAGCTTCAAACGTGCTGAACCTAATTTTGAAAAGAAACATTTAAAAACAGATCGTTAAAGCATTTTCGCGCGAATTCATCCATTGCAGCACAGATAATAAAAACAATTATAGAATTGATGCAGATAACAGGCAACGACCTCGATGTATGTCTGCCATTGTGCAGGGATGAGATTTTCCCACCCAAGTGGAGCAACCGATTGGAGATAACTCACTGCCTATGCATAGGTGTTGCGGGTGACGTTAACTATTAGGTCGAACACAACTCTATTTAACATGGGTGTTTATATTTAGGGTACTTAGATGAAGAAAATATAAATAAAAGAACAAGCAAATAATTAAATTAACAATTTCCAATAATCTTGAAGACTATTGTAATGAGTGTGATTATGAGTAATGACTGTGAATGGTATAGGTATAGGCCCTATACCATAGGGCAACTTTTCACCCATTCACGTTTCTCCCTTCCTTGCTTTACCGCTGCCCGATTATATTCTAAACGAAATTGTCTAGTCACCTTGGTCATTTCGTAGGAGCCCATCAAATGAATAAATTGGCGCTTCATGAATAGATTATTTTTTAAACATTTTTTGTAATTAAAAAAAGTACATTCACATTTACTTAATGTGACTCATCAAATAAATCTGTTCCAATAATATGGGTTTTAAAGGATGTGCATAATATTACTGTAATTAAATTTATGACCGTGTTACCACGCAAGACCTTATGTAAGACCGATCTTCAGTGCCCTTGAAATATTCACTATCGCTAGTCAGCAATATTACGCACCGCCACGGTACGTTCACATGTGGGTCTACATAGATTCATCTCCCGCGATAACCATAATGATCTGCACCATTCAGATGTAACAGACATGCATTTAACACGAGTAATGCCATGAAACGAAAGCAAACAATTGATGCAAACAATAATCATAAAGCTTATCTGTCCCATTTATTCCATCGGGGGAGGCTATTTTTCGCCATATTTCCTAGTCCGGGTTAGCAGATTCCACACGCTACTAATTTCGTCTGAAATATTTTGATTGATTACAAATAAGGACAGGAAAGATAATTACGTTTTATAGCAGCTCAGAATTTTAATATGTCTAAAAGCTGTCGTTTTATAATGTCACACATGATGTCGATCCCACGCACTTTACTTGATGTCAAGCAAATTTAAACTAAAGCAATTTAAAATAAACCATATCACATAACATAAATTGAGTTAAGTATTCTAACTATGCCAGCTAATCGAGTTTATTCTGTAAATAAACCAATTTTAAATGACCTTTCATTGTATTGTATTAAACTTTAAAGCCAAGGGATTTTTTTAATTATTGTGATTGTGCTTTAAACGTAATTATAGCTATTGTTCAAGCATCAACGTACAGTCAACTACAAATATTTCAGTAAGTTAACATCAGTAATCATTAGCAAAATAGTATGAAGATTACTGTAGAATTATATTAGAGTTAGTGGATTGGAAACTAGCCGCGCGGGGGGTTGGCTGGGCAGACACGCGAACATACCGCACGCTACTGCGCACTTTCCCGCCACCCGCCATTTTACTTTCAAACGCATTCTGAAATATCCATTTTTTTCCTAGAATACAATTCTAATGACGGCCGATACTTAATTAATTTCAATATCAGTACATTTTACGATCGCTGAATATTCAATATCTGTTTTACAGATACACAAAGGAGGAAGCAGAGCGGCGACCGATGACTTCAGGCCGACACCGATACCTCTCAATGAATGGCGCGACGAAGACAGGGAGGGTCGCGCGGGAACCCTTCACGAAACCATTAAAACTGAAGCACCACCGACCGTAGCCGTCATCCCCGCTCACTACTGGGAAGACGCCTTGAGGCACAGCGTATACTTGACACTCGTCAGAGATAAAATTGATCAGCTGATAGCTAAAGGCGAGGTCGTTTCTCAAAGCACCAAACATAACGAACAAGTTTCTAAGGAAGTAGACGATCACGATCTATGGGAAAAAATCAAAACAGCACCATTCGATAGAATACCGGAGGAAGATCCATCTACATTTGGTGACGTAGCCATTATGGCTAGAGGAAGACTATTGCAGGAGAAAAACGGTTTCCGATTTACTGAAGACGATCGAACCAAAGAAAAATGCGCTGACGACAAATGCATGGAAGGGGTAAAAGCGATATGGTCTGTGAAACGTGTCCGACAAAGGGATCACGAAACTTCCCCAGGTCGCTATCACTATGAACTTACTTTTTCAGTGATCTCACAGACACCAAAAAAGCAGAAGAAACCTTATGAGAATCCTATCAGAACCTTCACCGTGCGAGAAAGTACTCCTGATAGAATAACTGACCCGCCTCAAGAACACAAGAAACGCGAATATGTGGCGCCTCAAGTAATGAGACCAGAACGAGCTGTTTGGATTCACAGAAATATTGTTCCAACAAAATATCACCTAGGCCGATCATATTATCACGGCCTGGACAGAATCTTTTCGTCGCTATTTTCTGATGATGATGATGAGATCCCACCACCAGAACCAACACCGAGATATAAATCAAATTCCTATGTCCCACAAGTCCACTTACCAATGTCGAAGACGGGATATGTCGGAGCCCCAACAGATCAATATCAGCAAAATTTGAAATATACGCCATACCCTTATAAACAACCAGTTAAATATTCACGTCCTATTCCACCTCCACCGATAGGACCAACCTCTCAGCATTATGTAGACGTAAATTCAGGCGAAATACTAAGTGGAAATCAATATAACAATCAGTATTCTAACGGTAACTATTACACAAATAGCAATCAGTATGGCAATGGTAACCCGTATCTTAATGACAATAAATATAACAGTGGTCATAACAATTTTCACAATGGTAACCCGCATACTTTACAGTCTGATTACAATCATATGACATCAAACAAACCTATTAGGACAACGCGACCTGCTGTTTTGCCAACACCACTACCTCCTGTACCGCCAACAAAAGATATGTCATTTGAGGTCAATAATATCATGAGAATAAATAACGGAACTACCCACCTACCAGAAACTATAACAGTGTATAAAAATTATAACAAATTTAGGTCACCATCATCAAAAATAAATTATTTCTCGGAGCATTTAAGGCCACCAATATACAACGCTCCTCCAGGCGTGTTTGTAACCATGGATAAGAAACCGTTTAAGCCTATGCCTCCGTTGAAAGGCGTACCAACACCTAAACCATTAAGAAACAATCGACCAATCGACTTTAGACCTAGCCCTCAAATTCTAGATAATCAATCTACGGAGAAAGACAATTTTAAAGAAACCGCATTTAGGCCAATTACTGCTGCTGGCTATCCCGACAACGCCACGATATATGACGAACTTTATAACGCACCCAAAAAAGGCGATAATAAACTACGTAAAACGAATACACACAGAAAACCTACAAAGAAAAACGAACATACTAAGTTACAGAAACTTACTACAATTGCACCAGAAATAATAACTGCAGCGAGCGTACACGAAGAAGATATCGAGGAGATGGAATGGGCTAACATTTTAAGTGCTTTTACAAAAACTACACCCATGGCAAGCTCAACAGAGACAGTCAATACTGAAACAATCACTCCACAAACGACTTCTGAAATTATATCAAATGACAAAAAGAGAACAACTACAACTTCTACTACTACGGAAACATTACCAGAAACGAGTACTTCAACTACACCTAAACCAAAGAAACGAACACGTCCGCCACCGAAATTTGCTAAACAGGATAAAATTAAGAAGCTCAAAAGAGTAACGACGAATTCAACTACATCTACTAGTAAAGGCGGCGAAAAAACAACGATTAAAAGACCAACGAAAGATCTGATACCCCAAGCAAGTTCCGCAGCGGTAAGTTCCACCAAATCTCTTTTGGAAACTACAAGTAAAAAACCAACTGCAATGACATCAACAACATCAACAACAACGACAACAACAACAACAACTTCAACAACTTCTACTCCAAGTACTACAATGGCTAGTACATCTACGAGTACTACTAAATCCGCTACAACAACCACCCCACGACCGACAACTAGTAAAACTTCAACAGTAACTACACGAAAAACTACTGATACAGGTAGACAAATAAATAGAAATCGTTTTCGACAGTCCACATTGATGCTAAAAGGAACTTCCGTAAAACATGACAAATGGAGTTCGAAAAACCAATCAAGTACAGTTTCTTCGGGAACATATAGAAGGAAAGGATCAAATTTCCAGGGCTATCTTTCGTCCCCAACGCCTAATACCTCTGATAAAGAAACTAGAAAAAGACATCCAGATCGCGCGAGTGATAATAGAATAATTGATCCTACAGTCCTATCAACTAAACCTGAACTATCCACGCACACCACGACGACAAAGAAAGAAAACGAGGAAACTGATAACGTAAGCGAAACCACAGCAGACAATTATCAGGAAGATTATGATGAAAATGAAGAAGACAAAAATGTCGAAAATGCTGAAGGGGAGTCAAAAGACCATACAGAATTTATATTCCAGACCACAACTTTAGATCCCAGTGATAAAACCAATGATCTTAGTCGCTTAGAAGATAACATCACTAACGATGAAGTAGTAGAAACTACACCTCATTCAATTGCGAAAAACAAAACTAAATGTAAAAAAAAGAAAAACAATGTTGAATCCAATACAGAGAACAACGTCAATTCTGTAATATCAACAACAAGCACAACAACAGAAAAGACTTCAACCACCAGTATTTTCCAGGACTTATTCGACTTTGACTTTAGTAGTGTGTCGGAAAAAGAAAATGAAATATCTTCACCTAAACCTGAGCTTGATGAAGAAGAAAGTGAAAATCATGACAAATACCTCAAAGTCGACGACGATTTTAATGACTTTCTTGATAAATTAGGTGAAAAGCAGAGTAATTCAGAAGGAAATTTAGACGAAGACGAACATTATGATGATGATGATGATGATGATGAAGACAAAGTATTGCCAATTGATGATGATGATAGGGAAACAGCAAGTAAAAGTGAAAAAAATTCGGGTAGACATTCAAATGACGAAAATTACGAAGATTATCAAGATCGTCCATACAGTTTTCTAGAGTTATTAGCCATGGAATAGACTGACCTTAATTTTTCCTACAATAATACTCAGTATAAGGCTTTAACTACATACATAGTTTATCAAATTAAAACTAAAGTAAATGATAAATAGAAATTACCATAAATAACTATTCTTTTAGCCTTATGATGATGACTCATGATTGTGGAAGAATATTATCATTTTTACTCAAGTGCTCAAAATATTTTACCAACCAATGTTACAAATAATCAATAAGCATTTAATATTACATCTACATAACATCTCTTTTAATGCAATGTAAATATGGACATTATTGATAGGATTAAGATTAGTGTAAGTTTATAATACTAATTAGTCAAATTAAAATATTTATTTCAAGGAATAAAAAATTTGAAAAATAACAAGTTTTTTTACCTGCTCCTTCCATTGAGTATTTGTAGATCGGCTCTGGTTTCAGTGGCACAAATGATGCAAATGACTCTGGAGTAATGTCTTTGATTCTCTGATGATACGACAATCTAAAAAAAATATTAAATTAGTGCATTATGCTATTTGACGCAATATAATTACTTAGTTATAAACTCTCATTATGGCCATCCTACAGCTTACTTAGTAGTGATTCTGAGATAATTGATATTAATTTATCTACTTCTTGATAATATAAATACTTTATAAAGGATCACAGTGTGTGGACATTTCATCTACATGACATGTAAAAGTTTGTTCTCTGGTAGTGTTTGTTCTTTTTTTTATGAAATCAGGGTAGCAAACGAGCAGGCTAGCACCACCTTTCGCTGCCGCCCAAGACAACTGTGACCGACTTAGAACAAGACTCAAATTAAATCTCATAATATGTCTCTAACATCTCATATGGGTATACCTAAGCTATTAGTCATACATACTGTTTGTTGTTGTGCAATTAAAATTGTTAATCAATTCTTAGTCAATTATTTGTTAAAAGAATATATTACCTTCATCAAGATAGTGATTGAATGATGATCTAGAATTCTAAATGTTACAGTCCTAAGGAAGGACATGGGTTTCAATTTCTTATGCATTTCTAATTTTGTAAAATGATATGACTAATGTGAGAAATTTAATTATCTTGCTTTGGAAAAGGAGATCATTCTGAGGAAACTGTACACCTAAAAGTTCTGTGGCCTGTAAACCTCACTTTGCAGGAAGAGGCCAGAGCCCAGTACTGGGACAATAGCTACTCAACAGGACAAGTGGGAATAAACGTAGTCTAAAGTGCATAAGGGTACCTTAACATTATATGCTATGTACCTGAGACATTTGTTGAGGACTTCTCTTATGAATCTCGGCTTAGGATGATCAGGGTCCAATTGAGCACAACCCTCCCAATCCTCCCATGACCAACGGTATTGGAAGTTGCTCAAATGATATGCAAACCAATTCACAAATCTGAAAACAATAAAAATTATTACTGATAGCGCATCAATCTTTTGTATCTTACCAACTTCTTTTTGAAATGGAATGTGTGAAATGAAATAAAAAATTTGTACAACCATTTAACTAATTTTGTAACATTGATCTAGGGCAGGGATAGATTGTAAATAAATGTTTGATAAGGTTATAGGAGTAAGACTAAACAGTTTTTCTTTGTGGATGATTTATAATGAATTTTGCGATCAATGACATGCCCAAAATATTGTTGGTTGAGCTTTAGTTAAGACACTAGAGATGAATCAATTTTTTATATTTGCGCAATACTTGTCAATAATTTTTTATTAGTGTATGCAGATAAAATAAACCTTTCAGGTAGTTAACTCACCTATCAAAGCATGCAACATTCATGGAATCAATCCTCATAAACAGAATTTCTGTTGCCTGTGCCAAAACCTGTGGCATGGTTGATGGCTGCAGCTTACACAGTTCAATGAGGATTGAACCATAGCATATCGGCAAGTATCTTGGTCTCGGTAGATTGAACAGCTCTGCAAAAATAACTTCTACTATGCAGTATTCCAAGGGTATCTTTGCTTTGTATGGGAAGCATAGAAGTTGAGCTGCACATTCCTTGCGTTCAATGTGGTAGGCTTCAATGATATTGTGAAGATGTTCTTCAATCAGGAATCTTTCGATTGAGTGTACACCCGGCAGCACTGGGCCATCAGGACAATCAGTGTAGTCAAACATGCGGAATATAACTCTCGGCATGGGGTAAGTGTCACCGTCATTATGTGGAGGTGGCTGGAATTATAAAACATCATTACTAAACAAACAAAATTGAAAGTTAACATCAGAAAATTATTCAGCAGTTATTCTATATAATATGTTAAAAATATAAAACATTTTGCAAAAGCAGAAATGTACCTGAATAGTTGGAAGTGTGTGTTGTAGAGCTTCACACAAAATTGAGTCAAATGCTAGATACGGTCTAGGAATGTGCTTCTCTGACCAGTTATCTTGTCTGAGCTTCTTAATCTGAGCCCAAAGGCAGTCCAAATACTCCTCCTGTACATGGGGAGAGTCAGCAGTCCATACTTTCAGAGCAGGCCAGTGCTTTTTACTGCGCTTGTTAAGAAAAACCTCTATTGTCACCAACAGCTGATCAAGTTGAGATTCCTTCTTTTCGTACAGCTCTCTACCAACCCATGGAAGCGTTGAGAGTACGGCAAACACAAACCAATCCCTCCGCACCTGCGGGACACCATCCTCGTTGGCGCTGTCCACTAATGTCTCCAGCAGCGTCAGTAAAGACGATGCAGCAAGCACATGACAGTTCACCAAGTCAGATATAAATCTTAGACAGTATCTAGCTGCGTTCCACTTGCCAATTTTTAAGTTTTCCTTGAATGTTTTCACAATGTAATCGACGAATTCTCCGCCAAAGTTGTAGTTCTTCGCATTCAAGAGCCCCACTAGAGTAGCATAAATAGTACATTTCTCCGGCATTCGGATGGCGCATTCTGTTAATATGCGAAGGATTTTCACGCGGAAGGTGCTCAAATCAGCTTCCAGGACGCTGGCCAATCCTTCTAAATTACTTTCCAAACTAGAACTACTTTTCTCCCCAACTCTCAATATCAGCGACTCCAATCTATCCTCAATTTCCTGGTTTTCAGATACGCGACGTCTCTTCCGATGTAAACGCTCTGAAAATGGAAATAACTTGTAACTTTTAAATTTTCATACGCGTATATAATAAATAACCTAAAAACATAATTTCGTGGCGACACAAACCATATCCATCCTCTTCATCATGACCTCTTCTGCGATTCATGTTTTAGAAACTTTAAAATAATAAGCACTCACTACCTACACAATTTCACTTTTTAAAAGTTGGAAATAGCTCAATTAAAAACAAAATGTTGATTAAATTGTTGATGCTCGCGCAATCAAATCAAAATTCGATTTTCCATAATTATAATTTCCATCAATCAAACAAAATTAAGAGCTGTCGCTGTCGGCATCGCACAATCATAGATGACACTGACACTGACAGTGATGTCAGGTCTGTTATGACTTAGTTATGACCATAGAGTTAGTGACACTGACACAACTACATAGATAATGCACTCATACTTGGCGAGTTCCACTAAGCGACCAAAACGCCCAATAAAATACCTACCTATAGTAGGGACATTTTAATAGGCCACATTTGACAGTTCGTCAAAATTGTACAAAGTAACCTTGTAAGGGAGGC
>DWJQ01001654.1:0-10682 GCA_018248915.1 Hesperia meskei straton | reverse complement strand
AAGACGTGGAAAGCGGTGATAGCCTAATGGTTAAGAATTCGGCCTCCTATTCGCAGGGTCCGGGTTCCAATTCCATGACACACACAGCCAACTTTTCGAAATTACTTGCGTTTTAGGTATTTAAATCCGTACTTGGCCAGTGTGGCGGATTATGGCCTTAACCTTCTCACTCTGAGAAGAGACCTGTGCCTAGTAGTGGGACACTGTTAAAACTGTTTTTTGTTACTCTTCTTCTTCATCATGTGATCTTTGAAGAAATTATTGTCCATGTAGTGTGAGAGTTATTTCCGATCAAACTCTTGGCTTCACTTGGCTGTCACTCAACGCATAGACATTTCATGTCCAGGCAACCGTACCGGTGCAACCGCCTACAGCAGATATGTAAAGAGAACTAGTTGCGTGGGAGTAAATGAAATCATTAAAGAAATCACCATTGCTCTTTCTAGTTTGAAAAGTGATATGAACAAGTTTTTATTACACAACATTTCCGTTTACAGCGGATGGACCGAACCGGTTACATGATTTAATGATGTCCACGCTAATATCAGTTTCCGTTGGCAGTACAATCTCTAAACATGTTAATTTAAAAAAAATTAACAAGTGCGTGTAAGTCATACGTGTAATACGCCTATAGAGTAATGAAGGAATAGACATGACACGGTTTGCTTTTCTTTTTCATGGAAAGTAGGTATATATATGACCAGACCTCGGTGGCTCAAACGGAGTACTCTGAGAATAACCCATGGAATTTACTTTAATACAGGTTTAAATGAAGATTAAATTAGAAGCGTATAATGATAGAATGTTATAGTTTTAATCACATTTTTGCTTAATTTTTTCCAGTATAAGAGGTCTTTACAATCTTTAAACTAATGGATAATCTAACAGGCAAATAGTATGACTTAATTACCAAATTAAAAATAAACATCTACAAGTTTTACTTAAGGGGTAGATCAATATCAATATCAATATTACTCATCTCGCATCATATTAATTATGCTTACTAGCATTTGGAAATACACATTTCAGCAGAAAAATTTAAGTCATTTATCAATAATAACACGTTAGTTTCAGTACACTTAATACCTGTTACTCCTATTTCAAAAAGGTGCATTGATGGGACGAAAAAAGGAAATGACGATAAACGCGAATGAAGCTACAGTCACGCATGTTCCCGTTGAAATGTTAACATGATGTCATGGGAGCCATGACGAATTTGTTGTCCTTCGAGCTGTTGTTGTTTTCACTGATGTTGTTGTTTGTTTTTTGTTAATCCTAAAATAAAAGTAGATATACAGAGTATGTTTTGTTAATATCGTACAACTTATATATTTACAACGAATTTCAACAAAAAAATATGTCAATAGTACTTACAATAAACATAATTGATATTGCGAACAATTTATAGATAAGTAGGTATAAGTAATTACCATCTGTAAAATGTTTCCTTAATATTTTTTTAATTTGTATTTCTTTTAATTTGCACATTTGTTTGTATTAAACAAGTATATCATTGATGGTTTTTTGAAAATAAATAATTAATCTGTAAAATGTTATTGTTATTGTCTGGCCGTTATTTCAACATTTCATACGAAAATCATCTTACATTTACAACTTGATTGAAATATCTGCTGAGGTGAACAAGAACCATCCTTATTGATTTTTGATTGATTGGAAACAAGACATCGAAAATGATGTCTGGTTGGTTCCTTTTTCATCGGCTCCCACAAATCACGAGCAAGAAAGCCAAAGCATAAGAAGCTAATCAGATTTCGCCAAACAATAAGCAATTCGATTAGTTATAGAATTCCGAAACCCAACACGGCTTTGGATACGTGGAAACTAACAAAGGCTTTTGTTTTCATCGGCGGGAGTCGCGCGATTTCGTCGACTTCTTTTTCTTACTGCATTCTCAGCGCTGACCAAAGTAGCTTGTACTGTTGAACAGGTTTCGAGTAGGTAGCCAATCTTTGAGATACTGTAATACATGCATAAATAATCCCTTTTTCATTCGACGGCCGATAAACGTGGATAATTTCGCGACAATAAAGCAGTCGCTTATTTTATTGCGGCGGCTTCAACGCTCTGTCAACTTAGTCCAACAATCTCCAGCTTAAAGGTATTCTAAAAAAGGAGAATAAATTATTATTATTCTACAGCAATAGTTGATTGTAAATATACTTACGCTTGTTTCTTTAAAAAATGAGTATAAGTAGGTACCTAGAGATGGAATGCACATTTAAATAGAATTCAAACGAAAACCTTATTCTTAGAATGGTTGGTGTGATGTACCTACTTGTTAGGGTATGAATGAATGATAGTCTGACAAATTTAACGCCCTTCCCATGATCATCATAAAGTCATTGCCGATGCATAAGAACCCTAAAATGCACTCAAGCAAGGAAACTGTTTTTAACTAAAAGGAGAGTCGTACCAGAGTATATTATATGTAAATACTATGGCGGTAGCGTGCCTTAAGGACAAAATACCTTTTTGCGCTAGGTACTTATACCATACCAAAATACCTTTATCATGGGTATCTGATACGGTGGTTGTACAAATCAATGGTATTCGATTATTCAACAGTATGCAATGCGAGCAGGAGAGGTAGCAAGTTGCAAGGATGAGGTGCCTTGTTACTCAAACACGGTCTTAAAGGATATAACAGAGTTGTGTTTTTCTTAAAATTCTATCGACATTCATAACTGTCTTGCTTAAAGTCGCTGATCAATAAAGATGGGAGTAAAGAAAATCTGAAATCTTTAAAAAACTCACTTCTACACCATCAAAGTATTAATTTAAATTTTGGATTTTTAAAGTTTATATCAAAAGATAGGCACTCAGTTTAATTAGATGCGTCGAGATGTTTTAATCTGCTTCGAAAATATAACTATTACTATGGATGCTTATTAAGTTAGATAATTAAGGAACGTATGAGACAAAAAGATAACAATATATATCTAGGCAAATTAAATTTAATTAATTAGAGGAATAAGACTGCCTCACTTGTAACGCGCTAGTGATGTATTTTTGCTTATATCATCTAGTAAATCACAACTGATGTTAGAGACTTGCTTGACGCACAATACGGTTCACATGTAAAATTCAGCAAATCCGCAAAGATAAGCCATTGCGCCATCACTTACCAAGAATATGCGACGCGACACCGAGCGAATAACTCTCTCGTAAAACGTATTTAAATTACTCTCCCTGCGGCTATAATTTTATTAAAACGCATCGGTTAGCCGCAACAAACATGATCATATACTGTCTGTTAACTTAAAGGGAGTACGACAGGAATAATGGTAATTCGTAATTGCTGTTTATGACGTTCGTGAAACGTTAACAATTTTGTATTTATGTGAACTGTAACGCAACATAATATCTTTAGTGTTATCGCTTTGCGTGTGAAACTCGACTTGCAAGCGTTTTGATTATCTTACAGTATTGAAAATAATATAAATTATTGTTGCAATGCTGGTTGAATAGTAATGTAAGTGTTTAGTAGCGTCAGCAGTGTAAAAATGGACGGCCAAGTTTGTGGACACGCGCACGATGAAATTATGGAGAAGTTATCGATATGGGACATTATAGTGTTAGTTGTAATCGTGGCTGTGTTATTCGCCGCCGGGTACTACCTGCTACGGCAATTACAAAGACAGTGCATCAATTTCATTCGGAAGGAGATAAAAAGAGAAATTGACGCGTCGAGTGCCGTCGGACGCCCTTAGTCAAGTACGAGATCGAATTTCTTATTTACTGTATTCTGTTTTCGAATAAATATTTAAGCGGAAATCGTGTTGTATTATTTATTCGTATACTATTATATTTATGTTTTTATAGCTCGCAGCGTTGAAATAATTTGCTTGTTCATCGTATTTTATGAAGTTACAGCTCGTCTCATTCTTTTTAACTAGACGCCTTTCTCTTCCTAATAAATAAGACATCTGCTGATTGCAAATAGGATTTATGTTTGAGGTACGTACTTTATAGATGTTAATTACATGTACAGTCATTATTTATAACGTGGACTTTGTTCCACTTTATAACTTTTTAATAACATTCGTTTTTTATTGTGGTTTGTTATAGTGATTAATTCTCCTGAATTCTGAGTCCTTAGTATACTCTGTTGTGATGTCAGAGCTGTTGAAATTAATTTGGATAAGTAAATTTAACTGTTTAAAGATAATCTGTAATCTGTGCTAGTAGCTACAGTGTTTTTTTTTTTTTTTTTTTTTTTTTTTTTTTTTTTTTTTTTTTTTATATACTTAACATGTTAAAAGAGCCTGAAGCATCGTCCCATTCATGACAACTGTAACCGACATAGAACAAGACAAATCGGGACTAAGATGAGTCCACATCACAGAAGGTGTTATTAAGAATGTTAATCGGGTATGGTCGTCTCAATTTTTTTATTCCGATCCTCATTTTCCGACCGCAATCAAATTGCTATTCCACTCTTTGGATTCCAGCGACGTGAACGTATTATGAAATCATGACATGAATTCATGTCGTTGGGGATTAATATACGGTTTAAATAAAGTACCATTCCCATTAAGATACCGAGGTGGACAGTGTGGTACAGTGTACAGTGGGTTAAGTCTATAGACCCTACCACCGTACGCAACATTGTGTTAAAAATAATTTATCAATACTAAGGTATTACATTTCCAGTAGGTACTGTTACAAAAACTCAGCGTAATAAATATATTGCAATACTTAACACAATAGATAACATATTTTATTTTGTAATATCTATACTTAGAAATAACTAGGTACGTAGGTATAATGTAAACGCAGGAAAAATAAAATGATGATTATACATACGTAGGTAAATAATAATAGATCACTTGATATGATCTACGACTGTACCATACCTGTTTCTTATACAGTTGCTACGAGTACATCAGTAATGTGATTTTAATGATCGGTGTCCATAGCACAGAACTAATAGGAAATCACGATAATACACGCATATAGACGATAATGTACCGGACCGGAATACATTTACCTATAGTTATACATAATCTATGATACAGTATGCGAACACATCATATCTAATGGACAATCTTCGCTCGTGTCAAGGAGTCAGGATACAGCAAAATTATCCCATGAAAATGTATTAGGGTGATGAAAACAGCTACGAGTATCCTGTTCTTTTCGCGTTTCAATTTCTTCATACTTTTCATTCGTAGACTACCTATCAATGTTACTTACTTTCGCAATTTTGTATGAGTATTCCTGTTGGTATGCGTTTAAAGGCGTAAATAAACCTGTGAAATTAAAAAATAAAACGTATATCCATAAAACGCCACTTTAAATTGACCATTTCAACTTTAACAGCAGATTTACGTCAACATTGCATGTCTACAGGCCCGATGAAGTTCTCAGACAGACGAACCGTATTTTGTATGCAAATGTCCTTAATCCGTCTTTTCCCATTGAAACGACACACCTGCACCAAGATTGGAGCTATCATTGTCGGGTCGGATTGAATGATGGTTATTAGTATGCAGTCTGACTTCGAGATTGTAATCGAAAGCGTGACAAGACAGGGCGAGTACCATTAGTTAATACTAAGGGTGCGCACTGACCGCAGTTCCTTAGTGCTTTAAAGACAAGAATTGCTGAGGTTTTTTTTGTAATCTTGATGGGTGTACGTATTATTCAACGGAGCTTAACGTTATGAACGTGCATTTATTTTCTGTACTAAAATAAATTAAATTACTAACCGTTAATTTTTTTATGAGTACCTTAACGATAGAACCATATAGTGCAAAGACAAAACTTGGTAGTCTTACCATCCCGAGCGGGACCGCTTTGATTCCAATCGAAGGCGATTCTGACTTACCAATTTAAATTTTCTTTGTACGTGGTCCATGGCATCCTAGATACATATAATCCTAGTTACCTAGTTAGGTTGTTTCATAAATTATAATTAATAACACAAGCCACCCATTAAATATTATTATTTTTAAGTTATGTTGTTAAAACTATGTTTTCAGCTACTTGTTAAAGTTAATTAAGCTGGTAACATCTTTAACAGAATGTTTTGAATGCGATATAATTGTTTTGAGTACATTTTATACAAAGTCCTCAATAAGTGTTTTTATGTTCACACGCGAGTTTTGTCTCTTTATGGCACATTTTACAAATAAGCGTAGGTAATAATACCGCGAAACATTCCAGCGCCCTCATTATTTGATTGTAATAACTGCAAAATTGAGCTGGCTCGAAAATTTATTCGGGTAAATAAGGCCCGGGCCGTAAACGGTAAATCAGAAAATGATTTTCTGCGATGATTACGGCAATTAACTCGTTGGAACTTCCTGTTTGTGACCACCGCCCGAAGTTCCTCGAACAAAGAAGGTAATTCTTGAAATTTCTTATACATAATTTGGTTTTGGTCGTTACTGTCTTCAAAATCACGATGTACCATTGACCCTGTAGGGTGTCTACGCACCGTGAATCCTCCCGCACCTTTTTATTCATACGTCTTCGTCCCGCACTACTGCGTCTTAGTGAATGACCGGTGAGAGTGAAAAAGTGATTCACAGGATTCATGGTCGCTAAGCACGGTTCCAACTTCCAACGGCTCAATTCTGTCCCATCGCCTTGGAGGTATTTGCCGGTGTGTGAGCTGAAATCAAATTAATTATGATATCGTAAGTAACGTTAGTATTCTCAGACAAAGGCAAATTATGTTTTTATTGGAATTTTTATTAATTTATTTAGGTCTGCCAGTGGTTACTTTACTGTTGCATACAAATATAACTTACAAGCTAATCCTTAAAACTAAGTACTTAACCCTTTAAGGCAAACAATTGCCTTGAATTAAGGTAGTGAACGATCATGCAGCACCTTTCTGCCTTTCGCTGCCGCCCATGACAACTGCAAACTGACGAAGTCCGTACTTTTTTCTGTCTACAATACTTATTAGCAACGTTGGTATCAAATTGGTATTCCAACGTTGACTGATTGTTTGCTATCCACTTAATTACCCTTTGATACTTATTTGGACTTAGCAGTTTTTGGACTGGTCATTATGATCACTACTGAACGAATTGTTGAAAAAATCGACAAGAAAACAAAATGAGGCAGTGGAAAACATTTCTCATATATTATCATTGAAGATATCTTCATTTCCGTAATTTTTCGAGGACAAATTGTTCTGTATGGCTTTTTGAGGCGTTAATGTCATCCAATGAGTACCCAATTTCTGTAATGACGTCCAGTTACGTGTAGCGTCTCGCTATGCGCCAATTAGGTGTTGCTGAGCGCACCTGGTTCACGATTTGTATCAAAGAACAGTGTGCCAGTACTTGAGATACGTACAAAATGTTTTACCCAATTGCCCAATTTATTTCAACAATGCTCTTAGACTTTATATTATTATTCAACTATTCATTTCGGTTTAGGTCTAATTCAGTCATGATCTTGTTGTACCTACAGCTTTTGCTGAAGTGGTTTTGGAAACAGATTCTATGACACAATCATTTAGGATTACGAGTAGAGTTCGTCATGAAAATTTTGAATTTGCAGTGAATTACGTAGTTGGCAATAATAATTTGTATTAATAAAATAACATTTGAAATCGCATTTCTTGAGTTGAATTTTTTGCCTATTAAAAAAGAGGCTAGCTACTTTAATAAACTTTAAAAAAACTTTATAAAGGTTCTTTAATAATAACACCATCTGCTAACTTCCTCTGATCTTACACCGGCTTTGAATCTTTTTCTGTGCTTTCATCAGTTTTCATGTGGGGCAACGGAAGGGTGGTTATAATTCAATATCTTTAACTGTAAGACCCTATCCATTTAGGAATAGTAAGATTAGTATGTGGTTCCGTAGTAGTAGTAAGTAGGTATATATATGTACTTACCCTTGATTTAACTTAATTTAACTTGATTTAAGTTCTGGTCCCAAGATTATTCAGTGATTCAGACGGTCACGAGCGGAGTTCGATTGTAAATCCTTTCCCAATATACGTTTTATTATCATGTTCTGATCTATTTGGACCGCTTTTGTTTCAAGCCCTCTTGCCACACGGTCGGGCGTGACGGCGTGACCAATAGATATCTCATGTTTTTTCGTGGCAGCCTATTGTTACGAACCTTGATAGCTATATCGGTTTACTTGTGGTCAAAATCTGTTGCGACATAGACGAATTTCGTTTTTCATTAGCTGTGATTGGGGGTCACATCGAAATCAGGGTTTTTGAAGTATTATCTGTGGTATTATGGTATTAGTGAAATAAGAGGTCTGGGATTGGTTAAATTACATGTCTTTAATTTTTGCTTCGTTGGGTTAGACACCTACCACTTAATATAAATTTGATGAATTTGTTTCGTTAGGTGTAGGTACGTACCTACGTAGTACGTAGGTTCGTAATATCCAGTGTGGTAAATTAACACATATTAAAATGAATAAGTATAAAAAGGAAAGAAACTTGTGGTCACGGCAATAATCTGTTACTAATCTAATCTATCTGTTACCTCCTAAGGTTAACAAGCAATAGAAATACACAATGGTTATGTGTACATACATACAAATCTAACATTAACAAGCTATCCTTAACAGAGCGAATTACCATACAATGTCGATCTATATACCGATGCACTAACGGGAATTGAAGTATTCAAAAACGGCCCATATTCCGTCGAGCCCTATTGCACAGAATGCAAGATTATAGTTGCACAATGACAGAGGTACTTAATAGCGGAAGAGGCGATTACTCAGGGCTAATGAGGAAGCAGTTAGAGCGACGGCCGTGTATCCTGCGGTATGACTCGGTAGCCCTTCGGTCTCGACAATATGTCCAAATGTGAACGCGTATTTTTGCATCCGCACCAGATGCTTTGTTTCCATTCTTGACAATACCCTTTTTTCACATGGTTCCTTTAAAAATACTTTTTGTAAATATGGCACGGAATCAAGTTTAACTACTGAGCTGTTTTGTAATTTTTGTCGTCGTCAATTTGTCGGAGCTGACACCGTTGACACAACAGCGACAAAAACTTTTATAGCTCACTCCAAAACGTTGTTAACTTAAACTAAGTGTGAAGTTACTGTTCCCAAGGTTCAGTTGTTTAAATATACAAACTTTTCTTATCAAAAAAATAATTCTAAGTGAGTTATTATTTGATCCAACGGTCATCCATGGTCTGACGAGTGCGGAACCAAGACTTAGTTACTGACCCATTGCAATGGGAACTTGACCTTAATCAGAGAGCACCTGTTCGAGGGAGCAACGGAATCATTCCTTGTAGAATCTTAATCATGGGAAAGAATTTTATGTCATTGTGTTAGACATGAAGGGGACTTTGAAGGCAACTTTAATTTGAATAGTGCCAATTGTTACGTTTCGTACTTGTTCAATTTAAGCGAAAATGTACAAAAATTTTTAACGATTCAGATTATAATAGATTGTGTCGATGGAAAATAAATAATTGTTAATTTTGGAAGGTTTAGTCACACTTGATCAGTGATATTGACATATTTCTTTATTTTTGTGAATAGGTGCAAACGAAGAAACAGACCTAAAAAGAAGACCTACAAGACAGATAGACCTGCATTTTTTTGCATAGATTTTTTTTAGGATAACACTGGATTTATTGACGCATTAGGGTCAACTCACACCGAGACGAGACGCGACGCGACGCTGCGCGCAGTCTTTCAAAGGGCGGCTCAAAATAGAACTTTATTTTCTACACGAAAAGATACACATTTCATTGTGACAATTCAGAATACGTTGCTTCATGCAGCGCTGCGTCTCGTGACGCCTCGCGGCGTAGCGCGGTGCATCGCTACGCAGCCGTGCATCGTCGGTACGCGCGGCATGCAGATTGCCTACTTTTACGATGCACCTCGCGGCATTGTGATGCGTCTCGCGGCGACGCGCGGCGCAGCGCGAAATCATTGGCCTCTTCATGTATCGTCGCGTCGCGTCGCGTCTCGGTGTGAGCTGACCCTCGTCCTTAAACTACTTCGTGACGAACTGGTGGACTACCTTTCATTTCATATTAACACATCTCCAACACCCTTTGCTATACTACCTAAGAACAGTCACACATGGGCGGCAGCGGAAGGTCCATCTAAAATCTAGCCTAGATATCAATAGCCTCTAAACTAATAGTCCATGATACCCAGGTGTCGCCAGACCTTACCTACTTACTTATTTTCGAAGAAATAAAATGCATGGAATCACGTAGAGTTAGTATAATACATATACCGATAGCCATTTATTTTTTATCAAAAACAAAAATTCTGTATTTTTTGGCATTTATTGCAATAATAAAGACCCAAGTACAAGTAATAATTTTATTTTAAAAAATAAGTAACGTTTGGCGACCTTGGGATCTTACGTAAAATGTTCATTTGCGGTAAAGAATACATAGGTACTTAAGTCCTGTTCAATAACGACTGTGCATGGATTTTTTTTGTGTATAAGTACTTAATTTTTTTCGTAAGTACATACTTAATTATTTAAAACTAGAGAACCGCCCGCGCTTCGCTTCGGGACCCGTAGGTACCAGCCGCGTAGGTCCCGCTCCCGTAGGATTCTCGGGATAAAAAGTAGCCTATTTTATTTATTTAATCTTTTTCTAAGACCTGAAAACAGGTTTTTTACAATGGGCGGACTTAATGCCTAGTGGCATTCTCTACCAGTCAACCCATGGTGA
>DWJQ01001653.1:0-10683 GCA_018248915.1 Hesperia meskei straton | reverse complement strand
GTCCCATTCATAGCACCTCTCCCCTACTTATCTCCAATGCCCAGATGATTGATATTCTATGAGACGATGGGGATTGTAGAAACCAGACGAAATTTAATTTATAACGCAAAGAAGTCTAGATAACGGGTGAGATGAGAATATTAGTATTCGTCAATTTATTAGCTAGAACTTAGGGAAAGTTGTTCCCAAACAGTGCCTACAGACGGATCAAATTAAAATTATTATTTAAATCAAGAAAGAGTATTGGAATTGTTTCTACTGCGGTGTCAATAAAAAATTATTGGTATGCCTTGCTTGCCTTGGATAGTTACTAGAATATAAATTGAACGGAAATTTATGTTCGATATCAGCACGCGAGTAACACATTAAATTTCACAAGCTGTTTTGATTAAAAAAAATCAATACTTTGATTTTCTTTAGTAGATGTAATATTATTATCTACACTACATCTGTAATAATAGCTTCAATGCCAATTTTTAATAAGAGGGAAGCATCCTGAGGCGAAGAACACTCGTTTGAAGTCGTTTTCATGCGACGTAGCAAAATTTGGTATTTTTGAATCATTCGTCTACGACGAGCGATCAAAACGTCATAACCGTTCGACTAGCCAGCAATGTCACTCACAACACGTCACCATACTCGAAACGACTCTTTTTCTAAAGAGGATTGAACATTTTGTTTTTATTTTGGTCGCCAAGTGGATCGCACGGAATGGGACCGTTTTAAAATTAATGTATGGCCGAGGCGAGGCCGCACTACGGCTACACCGCCGCGGTTGCTTACCGCGTAAATTTCGTAACTCAAGGAAAACAATACAAGCGTCCGCACTTGCGGTTTCCGATAATGTATGCGAATCGCGCGGTTACGCAAATACCGCCGCAGGAAAAAACCGTAGTGCGGCTTTCTTTACTTATTCATGTGGTGCGGCCTCGCGCTATATTGACAAATTTAATGACAACTACGGAGACGAATGTTCTCAAACTGATCAAAATCAGCGTCAAGCGTATACGCTGATCATCGAACGCTCGTCGCCAGATGCCATTTCAAAAATAGAATCACTGGACATACGACGGTACTATTAACAACGAGCTCTGGCCATTCTATCGCCAGCATAATTGAACCACGTCCAGTCAAGGGTCTCTTTCTATCTTTTAATTTGATGTAGCCTTCATCAATTGTTACAGAAATTCTTCCAGAAGGTTGTCTAATATGATATTTATAGATGTCAGGGATACCTTCATGATGAATTCAGTGAGTGGACGCTTAATTGCCGGTAATCAATAAAAAATAAAACGACGAATTATTAAATTGAAAACATTATTAAATGTTTACTTTAATTTCGGGGGCTATACCTGTTGTGGATTTATTTTTTCCCTCAAAATAATTTCATAACAGATAATTACATACAAAAACAAAACTTCAACCAGTATCTACAGGCCGAGAGCCGTAATAATAGAAAATTTTAAAATAAAAAATGCAGGACAAGAAAATATTCAGTCAATTATGATTAAATGGTATCATCAACATTTTGTTTTTGGTACACGTTACGAAGCCAATTCTATTTTGATGGGACTGGTATTTATTTGATCGCGATTCTGTCTGTTGAACTGAGTTTGCTTTCTTTGTTCCAATTTCTTTCCTGGTGATATCTGTTATTGATGTCTAGTCTATAAGCGAAAGGGAACACTTACCACAGTGTTCATCGAATCGATTGTTGGTCATTTACATTAAAAAGGAACCGTCCTCGAACAGAAAAGGTTGGGTTACGCTCGAGTAGAATGTCCCTAACTTGAATTAAATAAATAAAACAGTGCACATCTGTTTTGTACAGGTGGCACATACCGAGAAACAATTTGCTTGGTTCGTTGTATTTCAATTCGGACAGCCCGTGACACTTACAAATGTAGCGGGCTATCCCATGTGATGCAAGTGGACGGGTAGAGCAATACATTTTGACTCCAACCGTAGTACATCGTAGTAACTTGTACGATACGAGCCATATCCGTTTGTCTGTCTGTCCACTATCTATTCACAGGAGTTCATAACACTTGAATGGAAATAGGTAGATATCTAAACAACTGATTCCTTTACAAACTATGTTATTGTGCGGCTATCGTTACAGCTGCATGTTACAGGTAACAAAGAGTAATAAGTTACATCTCAAAGGGTGTTTTTATACTTTCCTTAAAAAGTAGGGTTTATCTTTGCAGCTTTCTTCCAACGACCTCAATTTTGAATAATTACAGGAAGACTTGATATTTTTACACAGGTATCTACAACAAATGATTAAATCCTCTATCACGAGGAATAAAAAAGACGCAAAAAACCTTTTTCATTTAAAATATTTCAAACTCCTAACCTGGTACGCTGGCAGATGCGTGTATTTTGATTTGAAACGTTTTCGTGAAATCCCTTGCCCTTGAAGTCTACACTATAGTCTAAGAGTCTATAGTACACACAAGGGTATGTTAATATTAATACATAGGAACACAATAACATTAAAAATTAGGGTAAGAAGAGCTGTAATCATATTTTGCATGTAATTTATCAGAAGTACTAAACGACCGCGGTCAATTCATTAGGATATCGTCAATTAGCAAAATATATGGATAATTTGCTGATTGACAATATCCTACTTCGACCACAAGAATGTAATGCTTTGAAGAGTTTCGCTGTGTAATTAATTTGCTAACGAACGGTCTATAGTTTGTACTTAGGCTTTTTTTAAGTGGCCTAATAAAATTGTTATCGAGTATTACAAAACCCATTTCTCTTTTATGTTAAAGATATGTATACAACATGGACCAAGTTTAATATGTTATGACATGCTAATTAGAATCAATCTCGGAATTTGATTGCGTAAATAAAGCAAGCAAATAAGTAGGCAGATATCTACCTAAATGAAGATTTCGACATAATACTATTATCCCTAAAGCATGTTGACGTATCATTGAACAATGGCGTGGATAACCTTTATACCCACAACAGTTGGTAAAATGCTAACATACCAACTTACATTGAGTATTCGTACAAAAACGTTAGGTAAAGTTATTTCGGCCGTTGGTTTCGTGTAGATTACGATCTAAAATTTGGAAATGATGACCAGTAACATAAATTACTACTAATCGAAATAAAACCTTATTCTAAATTGCTAAGGTTGGGTATCGCTGGTAAAATTAAACATGCGTTAGCATTTTCAAACATAGCTGGAACTGGAAGCAGTGCATATGACAGAAAGAAAACAACACCTTTCAGTAGAATTGTAGAACAATGCCGCTTGTCTCTTCAAGTCATCTCCGACGGAGTTATCCTCGTTCATTTTTATAAACCCTCGGGGTCACTGGACTGCCGTTTTCACACACTGCACTACAACTTTAAGCTTTATTGTTTACGGCACTAAGTTGGCAATGGACCGTATTTTGTTTGTAACTTAACGAGCTATGTGGTCGGAAATTCTGAGGCCGGCAAGTCGTTCGACGCCCGCGCCTCTCACTTCGCTAACTGAACCGAACACACTCACGCGATCTCTCTTACCCCCCTCTAGGCGCCTGTTACCACTGTTGCATGGACCACGACACGCGATATCACGATAACGTCCCTACAAAAGAAATAGTCTGAATACCTAAGTACTTCATTTATATTCCGAATTTCCTGTTTAGAATAACAAAGGTCATCAGAGAGTTCGAAATAGAATTCAAAATAGTAAGTTGCAAAGTTCTAGGTAAATTATACCAGTTTGTGATAAGCGGTCATTAACTACAAGGTCAATTAGCTGTTAATAGATATCACTTTATTAGCGGTGACTAGTGGACATGTATTGGTAGAGTTAGGTCTAATCTGATACTATTAGGTTTACATTTTTATTGTTACAGTAGAAGCTCCTTATTCGCGGGGGTTTGGTTCCGCAGATATGCCGCCAATATGGAACGGTATTTTGTATGGGATTGCGGTAATTCGTTCCGAGACTGTCGAGGTAGAAGAAAAAATAATCAAAATAATTAATAATCAATTTAACCGTAATTTAATTACAAGAACAACTATTTTTATTAATGTTTACGTGAAGTTTACGTATGGGTTTAAGGAATTGTGTTATTTTAAACCATGTTTTACCTATTTAAAAGTTCCACAGACGGAATAATTTTCATTAAAAAACACTGCACATTTGGCATGCGTTCTTGACCTTTACTTAAGGTTTTTAACGATAACATTTCTTCCAATTGATAAGATTTTAGTCAAAATATTACTTATTAGTACCTTCAGTACTCAAAGAAAGCCGACGTAGAAACAGAAGACACCGAATCTTTATATTTTTACCGACTTCATCCGCGAATAACGAAATTTTAACCCGCGAATACGTAGAGTTCGTCACAATTTTTTTAACCGCGAATACCGAATCCGCGAATAAGGAGCTTCCACTGTACTTAATGAGGGTAAAAGCGTGTGAATTCGTCGCTAGGGGCCCTAGTGGAAAGTGAGGTCTGTCTGTCACTTCTCACTTGTCTGAATGTCACTTGTCATTGTTTATGTATGGGCGGGCTTTGACAGTGAGACCTCACTCTCCAGTGGCGCCAACTGGTGAGCAGAAAAACGGTGACTCATTGTGGTATTCTATTCTATCTACAAATTCTACAATGTGTCTACAATATTATAAGTCAAATTTGACTTCTGATATTGCTGTTGCTTATTGTTACATTTTGTAAGGTTCACTTTCTATTTAAAAAAAAACTGATTAGTTGAAGATATACATATCTTCAAGTCTAGCTTGTGCAGTTGTGCATTGAAGAGTAGATACTTATAAATAAAATAAAATAATAAATGCAAGGAGTTAAATGAAACATTTCATACCAGAAAAAAATAACCTTAACAGCACATGCATTGGTTGAAGACTTTGATAATGCATAATGTCCGATGTTTTGATCAATTGAATAGTAGGTATTCAAAGTCATTGCAGCACAGCGGCTGTTGGTATACAGTAGAGGTACCAAACGTTACATAAGTCAACTATAATGAAACGCATATAGGTTGGATAGGTAGATAGTTACGCCATCCGGCCGCCATTTATCTAAAAGCTAAATTGTCTGATTCAGTTTCAGTACAATAATGGTTAGGTACACACCTCAATCCGAACAGTATTTATTATGTGTTACAAAATCTGCACTCTGTATTTAGTCATTTTGTACAATTAATTTCACGCCCTGTAAATCTTCTTAATAAACATTTTTTGATAACCACTTAATGGATTGTTTTCTTATTTGTGAAAATGATTAGGTAAAGCTCAGAATAACGTTACATTTATAATGTCGAAATTAATATCATCATTCATTACTTTACGAAACACGAAAGTCGATAGTTCGACCTTCGATTTGTAAAACCAATACATAACACGAAACAATATTGTGCTCCATGCCCCTCGGGTAAAAAGTGGCAGGCTGGCCATATATGGTCCTATACGTCACTACATCGCGTCATACTACTTATCCTTTCAAAACAATCGCGGTCATTCTGTGTTTAATCTAAACGACGAATCATTTACATTAAACTACTAGTTGACCGTAATGGATTCATTTGTTAAAATAATGATTGAAGAAAATGATGTACCTAATGACTGAGTAAATTCATTGCGGAAATTGATCATCACAACTGGCGGGTTCAGGAGTCCTCTGGCATTATAAAAACACGCTTCGCCCGCGGAGCTGTCGGGATAAAAACTATCCTATGTTCTTACCGGGTTTCAAACTATGTTTCTCCATACCACAGGTTATCTTCGGTTCAACGTACTAAGGGTGAAAAGCATACATAGTTAAGTAATTCTGTCCGTGAATTACTTGCGTATGAATGATATTATTAAGGATAATAATATTAAAGCGGTGTGCAGAGATCTCAACCAAACAAGATACTTTGGGGGACGAGAATTCTGTACTTTCGACATCTGCTCTGACCACTTAGGCCCAATATTTAAATCGCTAAAAGTAATCAGTACATAACTTTCTAAAATCTAAACAGCAAATTGTCCATAGCATACGGTTTTAAATGCGCGGTAGCAAAATTTATTTCACATCGCAAGCCTCGCTAGTATACAGTACACATGATTCATTATTCAACCCCCTCGCTAGTTTATTTGTTTCAACTATGTTTCAAATCCTAGTTTGAGGAGAGTTCGTAATTACATTTTGTTGATTATTAATTATTTCAGCACTGAAAGCGGATGGGATAACCCATTCCGTCCCGACGGTGATTTGAGCCGTGAGGCGGACGAAATCGTATCCCTGATAAAGGGTGGGAAACCGATCACGCCCACGCCCACTGCTGCGCCGCAGTTGCCCGGCGATGTAAAAGAGGAGAAATTGCATGTGAATAATGTCAATGTAAGTTATCTTTTCGTTTAATAAATTTATCTTACATCACCTTCGAAGTTGATCTTATCTGATCGAATGGTTTGACATTCTTAAGATTGATTTCTGAGTTAAATTTACATGATTTTTTGGAATACTAGATGGCTGATGTCTAGGAATATATTGAAATATGATTTATTTTGAAAGAAATTACATCGCCATATGAAATCCCATCACATTTATGCACTTCCACATCAATAATTTGTATGCATAATCGGTATGCGCAATTGATTTGTTCAGGTGAAGAAAATTGTGGCTCTAGTAAATGTACAAATCGCAAATGTATGTAGTAAGTTTAAAAAAAATGAAATTTATAGAAGATTCATTGTATTTCGTTATGATATTCGTGATCTCTCTCTGGTGAGCCATATTTGTATGGAATTTTGTTTTCCTTACATTAAATATTAGATTCAAACACCGGACCTAAGTAGACATATACACAGTTTGAACGCAGAATTCCTCGAAATACGGAACCCGGGATTGGAAACCTGCAAGTATTTGACTGCAGTTGTAAGAAAATATAGGTTTATTGGTAATTGTTATTACTTCCGTTGGTGAAGGATAAATTCTGAACAATCGAGAGTTCCGAGTACAGACTACAGAGTAGTAGAATATGACTTGTAACCTGTAGTAAGTGGTGACCCCCCTGGTGTTGCTATTAGAGTTGTAAAGAACTCGAGTTTTTGAGTCCTAAATTTTGAACTCGGTGATAGTTTTCACGACTCGACTCTTAACCGTAAGACTCTTAAGACTAGCTAACTCAAGTCTATATGAGCTCTTGAACTCGAGACTCGAGACTCGAGTCTTCTTTAGCGCTCGAGTCCTTTTTACGTGGCGAGTCGCGCTCGAGTTCTTTTCCGCTTGGAGTCTTTCTTTTTAAAGCAGCCAATAAAAGCTTTATTTTGTGAGATATAACTATGTGTAACCAGAAGGAGATGTCGAAAAATAACTTTAGATATATTATAAGTATAGATATAAATTTTAAATAAATCACTGTCAGCATTTCGAAGAACAGTTTGAAGAAGACTCGAGCTCTTTTAAGACTCAAGCTCTTTTAAGACTCAAGCTCTTTTTAAGACTCGAGTTCTTTTTAAGAGTCGAGTTCAATTTTGGCGCTCGAGCCTTCATGATAGGACTGAGTCCTAGAAAATTGAGCCGAGTCTATCGAATTAAGACTAAAAGACTCGAGTATTTTACAACACTAGTTGCTATGTATAAGATGCCGATCACCACTTATCATCAGGACAAGAACGTCAAGTCCTCTATTAAGTTAGCCCTTCTGGCTATAAAAATGAATATCAAATGTTACTTTTACAGGCCAATGCCCCCTCTTCGCCTCAAACCAAGGGGCCGATGCAGCAGACCACTCCGAAGATAATGAACGGCACTAAAAACGGCGCGGCCGTGCCAGAGCTGCGCCAAGGGCAAGTGGAGGTGCAACGGGCTCCGACCCAGGAGCCCCTACAGCCAGAACACGTCACCATAAAAAAGAAACCTAAGTGCAAATGCTGCGTCATCCAATAATCAGGTCAGTCAGTATACCTTACACCGGTAACACGCTATGCTTCGTTCGTTGGGACGTTCCCGATTTCGCTGTTTACTCGGTGCTATTCGTTTACGACTTTTTTATGTAGTGCTCGCGACACGGGTGTTAGGTAACTCGTATCGTATGTATGTCAGACCATTATCATCGCAAACGCGAGAGCTTACTCCCGGCATAATCGATTTTTAATCGAAATAAGATTTTGTACGAATCATAATCATGAAATCAATATAAGCACTATTCGAGCGCTGATTTGAAAGGCAACTATCACGAGAATTAAGTGTTTATAAAAGTATTATTTTTATATAATGATGAATAAAAAATAAAATAAAAAATATTTTAATAAATTAAGACTAAACGAACAATTAATGTCTCGCGCTAGATAATCGAACGTCGCAATCTTGATTTTTGATTCGAATTATTTTGAGAGTAGTTTTTTAAATTTAGTAAGAATCAAAAACGAGATTGAATCGGTTTAGGTCTGTTGGTTCCCCTTCTGATATAGGGGTCGATCTGGATTTGTGAGTACTGTTGGTTCCCCTCCCAATCATTTGCAATTAATTGTTATTCTTATTATTAACTTTTGCTTTGTTGTTGACTTTTGATGACTTTGATGTTATTAACTTTTACTTTACTAACTGTTAATTTTGTTCTATTGTTTTATCTACTGTCATTTGTTTTGTTTAGAAAATCCTAATGTCTCCCCAAGGGGAGAATGAATCGTATGGATATTAGTAACTTACTGATTAAGATAATCATCAGTAACAGTTAACACATTAATAGTCAATAAGAATAAAAATTAATTGCAAACGATTGGGAGGGGAACCAACAGTATTCACAAATCAAGATGGACCCCTATATCAGAAGGGGAACCACTAGGACTTATAGTCGTCCTCATGGGCCCACTAGGGGAACTGAAAAGGGGAACCAACAGACCTAAACCGTTGAATCGAGAATCAAAACAAGTTAAAATCGATTTCGGGGTAATAGCCAAACTGGGTGAAAGCCACGTAATCTTGTCGAACGTCCGTGGTGCGAACATTACTAACATACATTATAATCAATTCATTAAATCATGTTACATCTCTCCAGAAAGCCTATGTGTTCATTATACTATAGCAAATTGTCTCACAATACGCCCGCTCACGCCTATATGCTATAATAGTATAAAAAAGTAAATAAAATTCAATGTGTCTGTCTGTCTGTAACATTTAACTTTTTAGTTTTTTACACATATTACACTTATATTGATATCTAAATGGATGATGTTATTTACTGGTTTAAAATTTTAGTACCTATTTATCATAATTATGTGGTACAATTATCTCCATAAACTCTAAATGTATGCAAACTGAACAATGACTAAAAGACTTGCATATATAATTAATTTGAATTCAATGTTACAGACAAGCTTTCAGGCACTACATAGTTTATTATATTCTACATTGCACCAACTTGAAATTTAATAAAAGATTTTTCGATCTAGTGGTTTCAATAGTTTGTATGATAAATAAGTAATAAGTTTCTTTAAGAAACATAATATTTGAATTTTTAAATCATTGTAAACTAGAGACATGCTAAATTAGAATCTCATATCACCAGTAATTCATTCTCTATTGGAAAAGATATGTGTGTGACAGGCAAGATTGATGGGGAAAATGGAAAGGTGTAACACATTAATAGTTAATATGTCACAGGGACGTGATGGAAACAGAAATTTAATCAATCAAGTGTTGATAAAATACAATCTGTATGGTCGTCTATTCCCTGTGATAGATATACAATTAGTGTGATATCATAGTCATGTCATAGTGTTGGTTGGGTGATAAATATCGAATCAAAATATTATGCAGTTGCAGTGTTCCCAGCTTGTTTATTGTAATTCACTTGCGTCCACTAGATATACGTTTATCCGCAGAAACCATTAAATTCCTCTAAAATTTGTGCTCATTATATAAACCTTAAGCATTTTTGTGAACACAGAATTGTTGTGCTTTATTGTTATATTGTAATAACAAGAATTGCACCTCTTTGGGAATTTGCTATAGAAGTGATGCTGTATAGACACAGGTGCTCCTTGTATTACAATTTTAGCCTGTTTGTAAGGAAATAACATTAAATATTGTAGGTAACTATAATTATGTAATACTTTAAACTTGACCGTAAAAGCGCAGAAGATGTCTTGTGCTTTGCAAGCTATTATTTCATATATTTTAATAGTTTAATAAATTATTATGAAAGTAATTAGTTATTTTAGTATACAAGATGAGAGGTTTTCCCGGTGTTAAGGTATTTATTGGTCATAGCTGGAAAAATAGCCGAGCTACTGGAACATTGGTAAAACAGAGTTTTACAAATTTCAAGACACTGAAAATTCTCTGTATGATAGAAAAAGAGATTAGATATGCCCTTTTAAAAGAAATAGTGTTCTTAAGTAGATAGGTAAATAGAACGGTTAACACTAATATGTATTTACGAGTTAGAAGAATGATTTTGTTAATGGCATATTATAATTTATCAAAGAATTAATATTTTATTTGATTTAGTCGACATAGAAATAATAAGGCAGCAATGATACCATATGATAAAATAAGAGTGAAAATTGTGTGATTATTGTATGTTTGTATGACTTGGCATGATAATATTTACTCATTGGTATAGTGATATATTGGGATGCTAAGTAAGGCAGCTATCGGCCGATTGTGACGTGAAGCTTTTCACTTATTCATAAAATAAAAGTTGTTATTC
>DWJQ01001652.1:0-10684 GCA_018248915.1 Hesperia meskei straton | reverse complement strand
GAGTGTTGTAGTGTGTACTGCGTACGTGTGTAATTTTGTTTCTACGAGTTCAATAAAGTCTTTGTGGTACATTTTGGAATTTTCTCGAACCCAGTACTCCTGACACGTAACAGTACTCAAATTGTTACATTTTATGTTTAGACCATGCAGACTACAAGTTACAGTTATTATGTACCTTTCTTTTTGTACAGTTCTGTGTGTTCTTTAAAAGTATTCCTCAACTCCCTTCAGCCTATTCAGATACGGAACATAATATATTGTGTTGTGCCCCTTACATTCTTAAAAATAATTAGCAGACATTTACCTACGTCTTTTGCACATAGTTTGTTTTACCTATAATTTTTAAGCTATCACATATTGTGTTCTGTAAAACCCTTCGACGCAATGAATATTACTATTTTAGTATCTCACAAAGTCCCGACTAGTAAGTAATTCATTATGGACATATGTATATGTTTGACTAAAAATTAATGGTTTTTATCATTAAAATTTGAGCTATATTAACCTCACTATTAATTGGATACTAATTCAATTAATAATTGATTTTTAACTTAAAAATAACCGTTACTTATATTTGAAATTGGTTTAACAAGGATTGATACTTCTTCAAGCTTTAAACTAAATGTGTAGAAAAACTATATGTGTAGAAAAACTTGGGAACGGCTGAACCAAAATGGCTATTTATGCTGACTCGAGCGGACCTACGATTGAAGATAGACATTAGTCACGCCGACAAAATCACCAATGCGCTGCTGGCTGAAACAGAAGCTTTAAGCTTTCATTATTTATTTAATTATATTTATTGAACATTAACCATTCTAGTTAATTAAAAAAAAAATGCATTTACAAAACACAGTACAGTATTCGTACCTATAAAGATACCCACTTTATCTCTTTATATTCAGATATTTTGTCATCTTGACGTACGTTGAAACATGGCTGTTTTCGTCAAAGGGAGTAAGACGCGGCAAGTCGTAGACGCGGCTAACTGTAGGGCCCTCACGGCTCACCCAACCGCTCGTCTAACAAGGCGTCGAGAGCACGCACGCCATTGCCTCGCCGGCGCTCAGCCGAAATCGTCACGTCAATGTCTGTAATTTAAACATAAATGGTGCAGTTGAGCCATAGTTGAACTATTTTGTTCTGTTGTACTGAAGGAATTTGAGTTGGTTTAAATGCAAATTTTACTGGCATTTTGGTGTTGGTATTGGCACTACTAGGACGGCCTATACTAACTTAAATGCTGGCAGACCAGAATGCCTTAAGAGGAGTAAAAGCCGGCAGGACTGGTGGTAAATCTGAAGTTCAACTGGCTAGCATTAATTAGCTGCCAAAGGATTTATCGTGTTTACCTACGGCTAGGAGCTTGGAAATCGGTACATCTTTCTTCTTACTTTACTTACTAGGCTTTCTTTCTTCTTACTTCATTCTTCACCGGTGGAATATGATGGTTCTATGTATTGAAACACTTAGAGATTTCCTTCCCAAACTGCTCAGTGTCAGCTTAATCGACTAATTAGTTACTGAGCCTGCCTATATTTTTAATATTAGACCTTAAAATGAACTTACAAACGTGCCCCATCAAGCAAGGGAGAGCTTGTGAAATTTTACCATTTGTCTACCGCCTGCTGAGGTAGTATAAATAGGTACCTTGATTTTACATGATGTAGCAAGATCTAGATTTAGTTACAGTGAATATATCACTCGTAAAACATAGTACACGTAATTGCAACCGGTCTTCCGACACCGAACAATGTAACTGAAAGCTTTTTCATGAGAACAATTCATTTAAAATCAAATAAAGTAAGCATTGTATCGTTAAAACGTTCGGCTTCTGTGAATTCATGAAATTGTGAAAAATGGCGAGCGTCACAGGAATTTATTTATTAAAGTGACGTTTTTGGCATGCCAATAGCACTTTTAAGCTTTTACCGCAGCGGAACTTCCATTATTCATTTTTACTACTCAGAAGCACTGGACTTGCGCTATTACAATGTATCATGTTAACTCCGGCTCGCCGGGAATTTGAAGCCGCGAAATGTTCCTTTGTCGGAATTACTTTCATTGTGCAAACATTGCGGCGCTAATATTCATAAACCAGTTGTAAACAACTTCGTTTAGTTGTTCCACATAATATTACTTTTGAATGTTTATGGGATGGAATAAAGACTAAAATATAAATGAAATACTTTGCTTGATTGTACTGAATAAGAAAAATTTTACTTACGTTGTAAGGTGTCACTATGACCTTTATTTGTAAGTGGGCGTCCATAAAGTGCGTGAGGTGATTTTTGCTATCTTTCGACCACTGCTGTCTTCCTGATTAGATATAGAGAGGTTTGGTTCATAAACTTAATCTCACGTGAGAATTTTAAACGCTTCTTTTTAGTGTATAGTAAGCGCAGTTTTACTTTTGAAAAGTGTTTGTAACAACGACTTAGTGCTCGTTCATACTGAACACGCACTTAAGGATAAACTTTATCTCATTCATTCAATATCTGCATCATTACATAGGTTTTATTAGAGAGTATCAATTAACATAAGAACGTAATCTAGATTCACGGTGAGAAATCGGATAATAAACTAAGGTGTTGATAGGTACAAGTAAGTACTAGGGATCGTAGATACTCTGAAGAACTTGACTACGCCTCGCACGTCGCATGAAACGTTTGTTAAGCTGGCCAGTAGCGGAAAAAGCACCTTGGGGTATTCAAACACTGCGATAAAAAAATATTGTGTATGCTTAACCATTTTCTAGAGGAAAAACGTATTTACTTAACCCAGCTTTCTGGCAATATCTTGCGAATTAAAATTACATGATATTTGCCTAAGCAACCACATTACAATATTTGGGGCTATTTACTCCTTCCTCCGTCTTCATTTATAGAGACTCCCTTGTAGCTATTGTTGAAGTTCTTTTAAATACCTACATTATTAACTCTAGGCGTTATTTCAATGTTATTTTAATTTGTTGTACTCCTTATTGCTTAGAAGATGATTTAAAATAAATAAATAAATGAAACTGTAGGTATATGAAAAGGATTTCGAATTTTATCTACTTTAGAGATTTTTTCGCTGAGTTAAGTAGAATAGTACCTATATAATATATATTTACTGAATAAAACGTTTCTGATGGGTCGAATGTCGACTGAGCCAAAGAAAACACAGATATCTTTGTTTTTTTACTATTCAGTGGTTTGTCAATAAATCGTTTGGTGATAATTATTGTTTTCGGATTGATGACAAAGAAATTCACCGTCCTTATAATTTATTTGGCTACCGAGTTATGAAGTTGGTCTAAAGATATAAAATATAAAATAATGTATTTTCTAAGTAAATAATGAATAATTCTTTGGCGAAGATTAGAATTAGAAAATTTAAATATCATTTAGGTGCACTATTGCACTGCTAAGTTTTCCTTTAACATTTATGAAAAAACTTCAATGTGGGTTGAGCATGAATGATAGCATGTATGGAAATGGCGGCCTCATTTGTTGGAGGCGAGCGGCCCGCCTGCCCCGGACGCTCGATGGTGCTCGAGCGGGCCATTGTTGACCGCCCCATCTAACCCTATAATGCGCTGCTCCGGAGGGTCCTTCCGACCCCTATGAATCTCGCTAACAAAACTGAAAAATAAATATATATCTACGTGCATCGTGCATATTATATTACGTCATAGTAAGTATAAACGTAGATTTATGCTAAGCAATGTGCAGCGAAGTTCTGTATATAAATCCATAATTATGTGTACTTACGAGTAATACGAGTACTTACAAATGAGTAAATTACATTTTTATTGCTGAAAGCAGACAAACCAGCTGACCGATTACCTGTATCGTGATTGCCATGGAAATTTAAATTCGTCGTTAAAACCTTCAATTACATGAGAATCGTGCTCAGGGCCCATAGAACAGCAGTCTGATTTATGACCATTGGGAATACAGGCCGTCAAATAAAGCATATAGTGTAAAGTATTTTAAACTACACTTAAAATATCCAAAACCATCTAACAACCCGTCGAATTTTGGTTCAACGGATCAGTTTTAATTCAATAGCAGGCGATAGTGTCCCCTCAAAGCACTGGGCGCGGAGTGTTCAGTTCAGTCTCGATACATAAATTTGCAGCAATACGCCGCCTGCAGCGGAGAGCCCTACACGATTTGATCTGCATCTACAATTACTATGGTAATATGAAACTCACAACTACGACGTTGGGCTCTGTTAAACATATATTTTAATATTATATTGGACATTATGGAGTGTCTGATAAGGTGTGTCTGTCATTGTCTTTCAATGTCTCATGAGAGTAATTGGAACGAATGCACCAGCAAACAGATGTGTTAAACTGACCAAAATAAAATAAAAACATATATGTTTTTATTACAAAAAGAGCAAAATTCTAAAAGGTATTGTTATAAGGTATTGTTGTCTCAACAAATATCACAATAATAGCCTATGTTTAACAAACTAAGAAAAGAAAAGACATAGATTTACAAAGTCTCAAACTATGTCCACGTCCGATTTAATTTAAATCGGTCGGTCAGATGACGTGTGAAAAGCTTGCAAATTCATACAGAAGTTATATTCGCTTGAATAACATAATATAATATAAGCTTAGATATATTTCAGACACTTTATCATTACAACCGGTATCGATCATTCAGTTTTGTCTCGAGTGAAAAAGTTCAAACGCTTCAATTTCTTGGCCATTGTGTGAGTGTTTTCCCTTCGAACAAATGGTTCTGTTAAATTCGACAATAACAAACAATGAAAGTACTACGCAAATTTGGCAGCCTGTAGTGTTTTTAGGGAAATTAACGTGAGCCAGAATTTCAAACTCTCGAGCACTTGTCTTGAATGAGCATTACCAACATCAATAGACTGCTTGAAGTGCTCGACAAACTGTAAACATATCTATGAATAGTCAACGTCGAACTTCACCTAATACATAGTTAGTATCTGAATAGATGAGCTTCTACTGACTGAAGATCCTTCAGTGAAACAATGCCGCACATTACAATACCATACTTACCTTAATTAACAACTACAAAACGATGAGATGTGCGGCGGCGGGAGTTGAAATAAAACAATGAAAGTCGATTTTCACCCGAACATCTATTGAAGGAAAAACAAGGATTTTTGCAATGTATTAGATTTATTAGTGAATACGTCACCATTTCAACCCTAATGTTTTACTTTTTTCAAATACAATATCTTTTTGTCTTCGCACATTCGTTCTTACATGCGCGCAAATACGCGTACCCAAGTCAAGTGTACGACGAACCTTCGTAAATGGCTATTTCGCATAACCATTTGCACATTTAACACGTTCTTGGTTTCCAAGCTGCCAAAGCTATGACAATTCGTGCAATGTGTGTAAAAACGGTAACGCGCATATCAGTGAGCGCGTAAAGACTACCTACAAGGAAAAAGTTTAAAAATTATAACAAACCTCATGTTAGGCACAAGCTTGATAGCAGTTAACTAGTTAAAGTTAATTTTATAATTTTAATAAAATACATTTATTGCTCAGACTCAATCAAAATTAAATTAATTTTGGTTAACAAGGTCACAAAAACTATTCAATAAAGCTTTACCAAATTAATAGTGATAGTAGGTACCCTTATTTGAAATAATGAAAGGACTTTTAATGACATAACATGAAGGTCAACCAGTATTCATTGGACAAATTTTTTCTATAAATACTGAACAATTTGATGAAATTTCGTTTCATTTATAGGACCGTACTTACTTGGAGTTTATTGCCATATAAAGAAGGATCATTACGTTTCGTATGAAGTAAAAAATTACAAGCTAGCCATTTAAGCCGTCCTTATTTCTTATTTCGTTTTTTCTTGTGAATTCTGAGTAGCCCTTCTGTATCTCGTCGAGTAGATACGACTGTATACTATACTCGTATATGTATATTATTCATCTACCGAAACCCTTGACACCTCTTACCAGACCTAAGCCGTCTGAATCGAGCGGATACTTACTAGGCTGGATCTTCTTCCAAGTTGGCAGATATTTTAACCTTTATAGAGTCTGTTTTCATTATAGGCTATAAGAGTAAAATACATATATACACAAATCGACGAGCTCGTTTTGTGGATTGCCAGCAGAATTAGTTATTTATGTGCTGGATAAATGTGTGTTCTCAGGCGATGGATTTCAAAAATATTTTGGTTATGTTGTTCATACCGCCCACCACTTAAAATTCCACTGCGTAAGGGTGTAAGCGTTGCGTAAACGTGATGTATAAACCCTCGTCCAACACACAAAAGAATCATCCACAAAACAAAAACATGCCAAGGTAGTCCGGCTTATTCTCGATCCGTCGAACTTCCCAAGTACAAAGTTTGTAGGTACATTCTTTTTTAGTTTGCTTTCTTCCAGCAAACCTTGCTTGCTAACTTCAATTATGCATTTCTTCTATCAGTGCAAAAACTTAATAATTTTGTTTTTATTACGGCGTGTTTAATTTTGAATAAACTCCCACGATTTTGAATTGTTTTTTCGAAATGGTAGTGCAAAGGCATGTATTTATCGTCATCGGCAACATTTAATTGTTTTCACTGCATCATGTTCAACTGTTTAAATACAGAAGAACAAACAAGAGTTGAAAAGCATTGAGTATTACTCGTAGTTAGTGTAGTACCAAAAAGTAAATGTGAAAAAAAAATCTAAATACTTCTTATTGGTGGGAGAGTTGAACTGTCTATGTTTTAAAATGAACATGCAAAATTCAAATCAGAATTTTGACTAAGAAAACGTTTGACGAAGACCCGAAAACATTACCTCAACATGTTGTTCGTTTAGTCGGAAATTCGGTCATCTATTCAAATAAAACATTAGCCATATTGGATTTCCACTAACCAATGTCGATACACAATCTCGTACCGCCCGTTAATGTGCCCTCTTACAGGATTTGCGCGTACTATTATTATGGAGATGAGCTCTTTAGATCGGATTTTCCAGTAAATTTCATAGGCAAAATCTATTGTTTCTGCAACAAAGGTACGTAAATTCACAGTGTATAGTTATATTGAGCTATGTGCAATAGTTAGGTTAATACATAAACTGTTCATCATGCAAGATTAGCAACCCTAGGAATTATTTTAAGGTTATATACCAAAAGAAAGAAAAAGAAAAAAGTCGATGAAATAAAAATGGTTGCCGCACATACCTAAGCTACGAGTACTTGGGACCGATTGGATCACCATCATTTAGCTCTTATTTTCAATTCCATCACCGAAGCATCTCATCATCTCTTCCCGCCTATTGTTAATAGACATCGAACTTACGGCTTGGCTCCCGTTTACACGGTGAAATGGCAAGTAACAAGGGTGGTAAGCGGAGCTTCACGTCGCGGTAAGAAGTAGCGTGGATAGTAGGTTTGTGAATTATTACTGCGGGTCCAACGCGGGAAGACGTTGAGAATAGGGACGATATAATATTAGCATGAGGCACTCTTATAGGATCAAGGTATTGAACAAACATATACCACAATATGTAGGTGTGTTAGTCTTCCCCCTGGGAAATACCACCGCCCGCTACGTAGCCGCTACGCCGCTGGTACGACGCTACGCTGCCGCTACGACGCTACGACGCCACTACGACGCTACATGGTACCATTTCTACCGCCATTTATTTATTGCTTTAACAACAACCGTTCCATAGAAATGTTAACTAGTTACACTTTTTTTAGAGGCGAACATCTCAGTCTTTAAGGAAGGCACCGCATCTGTGACCGAATTATGATGAGACCCTTGAGTCTTGTTCTGAGTTGCTCACAGTTGCCATGGGCGGCAGCCGAAGGAGGGGCTGTCTGCTCGTTTGCTACCTTAATTCCATAAAAAACCCTTTCCCTGACCTCCGACTATGAATACACTATGAATATACTTTTGATGGTAAAGATCCGTTTTAAGTCGATATGTGTGCGCAAAACCCAATTAAATTTTGTTATTGCAAGCAAGTTGCAACAGAAGAATAGTGGAGTACGAAGTCAAGAATGAACAAGGTAAAGTCCCACAAAACGCTGGCAAAACGCTACAAACCCTTAATTACTCGGTGGAAATATCTTTCCATGTCAGTTGCTTTGACGTCAGTCACGGGTCGTCCTAAAATATGCAAATGAAAACAAAGCCGGCGCCTTGTTCATTTTAATCGTATTGTCTTTTAATTACTCCGTCCAAAGTAAATAAAAATATACAAAGGGACCCTCGAAAATGGAAAGTATCTATTTAATCGAGTTTTTGATTAATAAAGGTAAGGTACGGGTCGCCAGCGAAAGGGGGACGGTGGGAAATTTAAAAAGTTTCCGCTCAATCGAGTCGTAGCGCCCTAATTGTGTTTACGAGGCCTCCTCAACTTTTTCTATCAAAAGTTGCGCCACTCGGCCGTTATGAAAGTATTTAATTTCCCGCTAAAAGTCACCTCGCACACAGTTAACAATTTGTTTTTAATTCCCCGGCACAGCAGCGCCGCACAGTAAAATTTTCCGGAATGCCAATTGAGAAGTTTCGTGAAAGGAAAAGTATTTAATGGGATTTCATTTTCTTTCAACTCCGGATATTGTTACCTTGAGAGTGTAATAGGAAAATGCTGTATAATGTTGAAAAGTTTTTAAACACTAACAATAATAGGCTTTACAGCCCATAATTTAGTGGTGTTGTCTCTGAGTATGAATTTATTGGTTAGATTTAACTTCTATATAGCAAGGCGACTAGAGGGGAATAAGTCAGAGAGCAAGTTATATTTGTGAGAGTACAAGGCAGATTGTGTATGTTTTCCAAGGTCAACACATGACCTTGAATAGGCAAGTAACCCGTTCTACGATCTCTCTCGAACTATCAAAGTTACACAGTCCTTATAATACAATATTGTATATTCAGTATTGTAGGTACAGTAGGTAAAGTTTGTAGGTATTAAATCAATAATGCTGACAGAGAACGATTCTATCCCATTCATTAAATCAAATCGCGCACGTAAAGTAAACATGATCTTTAATATTTCCTTCAACTAAACATTATTTTCACCCAAATCCAATAATGGCTCATTTTATTGAGCACGGATATCTCTTCTCGGAGTACCTATACTCCAAAACAATAAAAATAGAGTCAAAGTTTCTTGAGCATGCTGATCAACTGTCACTACTGGGCACATAGGCTATGGGTATCATGGTGCCATATGTAACATGACAAAACCTATATATAGAAATTATGTCAGTTGACAGTTTTATACGTTACACAAGTAACTGTACTAAGATGTGTTACTAACTACTACTACTACTAGTGTCTTCTTCTTCTCAACCCATCATAGCCCACTATTGAGCACGGTTCTCTTCTCAGAATGAGAAGGTAAAGGCCATTATCCACCACGCTGGCCAAGTGCGGATTGGCGAACTTCACACACCTTTGAGTTTTGCGAACTCTCAGGTATGCAGGTTTCCTCACGATGTTTTCCTTCACCGTTTGTAGCGTGTCGTTTAAATGGTCAGAGGTGCGTGCCCTGGGATTCGAACCCGGACCCTCCGAATCGGAGGCCGAATTCTTAACCACTAGGCTATCACCGCTACATTTTAATATTTACTTTTCTATTTAATATTCAAAAGCTGGACAAATCCGGACAGTCGGTAACCCTATTCGCAACAATACTCAATAACAAAAAAATTAAGTAGGTCCCTCTGCACTCTGCGTCGACTCTGACAACTTAAATAATATTAAGTTTCTTTTAAAATCTACCTGACGACAACTTTTTTAGTACTATTTCCCTTGTATGGTTAAGCTATTGAAATTGGAATATCAATAAACTATCTGATTAATCCTTAAACAGACAGGCACCCGTAGCTCGCATAAAACGTTTAGTCATAATTTATTGATTTTTCACGACCCTATTTCAGAAGATATGCCATAAAAATGAAATAAGCGAGCCCCAACCGTTGTGCATGATGAATCAATGACGCATGCAAAAAAAAAGGTTTTTTCCTCGTGGACCTACTGCAAAATTAATTAAAATAGAATTTAATGAATATGACGTCATACTACTAGTAGTAAAAGTAACATAAAATAAATTATAAACTATAAAATATTTTTGCAGTAGGACCAAGAGGAAGACCTATTCCTTGATCCTGCTATGACGTGATAGTGGGACCACGAGGAAACAGTCGAAAAAATACTAGAGAATAGATACTTTATTCAAATTTATCTAAAATATATTTGATTAACTAAATGGATTACTTAACATTGTATTGTCGCATTCTATGTAATATATTGTTATGTAATTACTTATTATAATCAAGTAGGTACATATGCGGTATGGTTGTGTCTAAATAATCAACAAATATGATTGGCTCTCCTTAACGTTATTTGACGAAAACTATATGATTAAAAGTTCCAAATTAAATAATAGGGCTTTATGGCCTAGCCCTAGACTAAGGAAGAAACGAGTAATTTTATTAACTACTACGCCAAATTTATAAACAGTTTATGGCTGTTATAAAAAAAAATTCAATAAAATCAGTGACTTGTCAATTTCTATGATCTCAAATAAATAATTACATCATGAACTTAAAAAAATAACAGAATTCAATAATATTTCTATAACTCAAAAATTAAATTAAAAATTAAAAAAACCCCCGACACAAGAAATTACATTTAAAAAGTAAAAAATAATAAAAGAAACT
>DWJQ01001651.1:0-10686 GCA_018248915.1 Hesperia meskei straton | reverse complement strand
AATTAACGTATCTTTGCATGTTTTGATTGTATCTGTTATGTTTACAAATAAATTAAATTTATTAGTCATTAAAACTTCCTTTACTATGTTCGTTGATTATTATTACGTTACCTTATACTACTTTATTTGTATAGGTATTAGTAAAAGCCTGTGTTATTTTAATTTTATCGTCTCTCAAAGTTCAATTAATTATATCTTATGAAATATGGTAAATAAAATCTTTGGTTTTTAGCCTGACTAACTTAGTAAAACCTATTTGTCTCGTGACTTGAAAACCGTTCAAAAGCGAAAGAGAATACGGACGCGGGCAAACGGTTTTAATTCTTTGCGATTCGCCTGGTGAACAATGATGACAAAGCAAAGTCACCAGTATAGTACCAGTGACTTTGCTCACTTTTTGTCGCGCAAAAAGATAGTGATTGTGTAGATTTCGAATGACTAAGGGCGCTTTCTATTTATGCGTTTCGTGTCAGACCGCTGCAGTGCCGAAGCGGTACGTTTGTCACACGGCGCACAGACGGTCATTTGCTTTCATATATTTCATACAAAGTGCACGGTGCGGCAGCAGTCCGACACGAAACGTATAAATTGAAAGCGCCCTTACAATATATCCGTTTGGTCAACATGATAGCAATGTACTATTATAGGAATAAACACATATATAATGTTGTCGCCAGTGAACAAACTATGTATTTTTATTTGATGCAACGGTTTTTTTTATATTTATTTATATAAGGGAGCAACGTCCCCCAAACCAACTAGCTTGTATAAAAAATAATATAAATTCTAAATTCAAAGAACATTCAGCATTCAAAGAAAGTCTTCCGATTTAAAACTGCGGCACATGCGTATATGCGATACACGTTCTCCTCCATATAATTGTCATTAATGAATCACCTGTATCATACTTCTCATCAATATCATTTCAAATAATTAATCAAAATTGTATGGTTAACTGGTATTTGCTCATTAATAAACATACTATAGGTAATTCGTAAATAGTCATTAGCAAACACAAATAAAAAAATATCATTTGTCACGGGAAATTCATAAAGACACATTTGTATGTAACAAACATGTAATGTTGTTTGTATTGTGTGAATCTTGTTTGTAGATACGTAAAACTTTAATTTACTGCATAGCTATTAGTTTGCTTTTTAACTTTGTAGAAAGACTCGCATAAATCACTCTTTTGATATAATATGTATGAATATGATTTGCTGTTACACATATAATATCTTCGTATCATATAAATTTATTTCCTTAAAAAAACGAACTGTGATCTATCATATCCTAGAGAATATATTATGACGTATAATCTTCTCTATAATATTTATTTCGCTTTATAAAAAACGATAGTGTAATAGGTGATTAGTAAAAAAATACTAAATAATGTTAAGGTCAACGTAAGCGTAGTTAGATGGAACCCATTGGCTAGAGGAATCACTGGCTTTGTATATAGCAGCCAGCCGATCTGTACGTCCGTTTGTCGGCAGGTGAACGCGAAGAAACCCAAGACGGCGGTGGAGGCTCAGAAGGAGATACTGGACGCTGAACTGGATTACATTACCAAGCAACAGGTGAGGATGGGGGCGTCGTGAAGTATGGCTGCCTGACCTAACAGTTAATCCAATCGAAGCTCAGTGAAGGGAACATTTATTATCAGAAAACATATATACCCACTTACCACTAGATCGATATACCCACTTTACTATTCAGCAATAGTCAGCAGAAGTGTGCTTTCAGTAATGTGCACACGTCAGTTTTTATCTTGCATTGTATGGTATATATGTATGTCTTGCATTGTATCTACATATATTGTATGGTAATAAGCGTGAATTTACCATTTAAAATTTTAATTCGAATGATGTTTCTATGCGCTTCGTTTTTCGACTTTTAGCCATCTTTAACTATAATTTTTAGTTTCGAATATGAGTACAGTGATAATACTTTTGACATAATATGATATCCTTGAATTCAGGAGGGACAAGACGTGACGGAGTTGGCGAAGAAAATAGCGGAGATGAGGAGACAAATGTCCATACAGTTCCCCACACACCCCGTCTCCATGAGGAGGCCACACTCCAGGTAACTTTCATACGGAATTGATAGTAAACTTGACCTATCAGAAATATATTCTTATCTCCATAATTACGCTTGCATTAAACTTCTAACATAGTTAGTATGGAGTTATAAGACAGCTAAAGCAGCGGTGTCCTTTACAGAAAAAAATCAAGTAAAAAACCTTTGTTACGTGATTGATGGCATAGTGTTGATGAGTAGTTTTTATGTTGTTAGAAAACATAAATATGTTTATTTAAATATGAAGATAGAAATTGTATTTTTAAATCAAAATCTTTGATATTATGTTACTTTGACTGAAAAATATTTAGAGGAATAAATAAAAGTTTTCTGTAAAAGGGAGTGATGTAAAGATTACATAACGATAAACAAGACCTGTGAAAACAACTCCTTTTACTTAACTTTGTATGTTAATTTTACTATGTTTTTCATATCGAACACTATTGTTGATCTACGCAATGTGATTTACACAATGTCGTTTATTTACAAGCTATCGAATTGTGAAGAGAAAACTTCGGTAAGAATCAACTTTGTGGTTTCTTTATAGACGAATTTGTGACTTACGATGTAATAGGTATGGAATAGTGCCTTTGCTCGATTATTGGGGATTGATTGCTAACCGGCCGGTCAAAAGTTAATTTATGCTATATGGATTGTGGGGGTATATTTCTGACATCTTTGTTGATATAAGAACCGGGACTTTTATTTCAATAAAGCTGTTGACTATTAGGGTCGTCATTTATTTTACCAACACGCCATCCCGATCGGCACAGTTTTAGATATATAATGTGGAATTCCAAACAAATGGATTCAATTATCCACTCCTATGCATATCGATTTGACGTCAATATCGATATTGTTGATCAATCGTTGACCACCCGCGCACGTAACATCATCTGTTCTCTACTAATATGCGCTGCGTGAACAGGCGGGATCGGGTGACAGATCGACGTATAAATGACGACCTTAATTTAACTATCCAATTTTCATCACGCGCAGCATGATATCACTCAATCTATCACTCAAAAGGACAGTATCTCAAGTAAGGTCTTTAAAACACGGCCGCCCTGAACTTCGTTTTCCGAGATGTTTGCGCAGGTACAGTAACTGACCCATCACTAACATGGTACTTTGTATTGGCGTACCTATCCTACCGCCCGCACTCCCCGCCTCCATTTTGGCCTAAAACCGACATCTGCGCAGCCATTCATAGCTATGTTCAGACGAGCCGAGTTATAATGACCGTACTGTAACACATTGGCCGCGTTCCGTAACTAGTCTAACAATCTCGCCCTGGACGCCTGTATTTTGAGTTCCATTAGGTATTGACGTTCAGAATGTTGTACCCTAATGGAACGGATTTGAGCGTTGATGTTAACATTACAACGCCCCACCGATCCAGATGGGTCGTTGTGATCGAAAGTGATGACGTAATCCATTAAGTCACAATCACAATTGCTCAAACGAACACCAAATGCCACCACTATAATGCCCATAATCCTTAATGGAATTTTTTGAGTTATTAAGAGTGTTATGGGTGCTAGTAACGGAAAGCGACCGTACTGTAATTACGTAATACGACACGATACACTAACCAGTGTGGGCAGCACGCTGTGGAGCCGCGGCGGCGGCGCGGGCGCGGGCGGCGGGCGGTTCGCGCGCGCGCCCGGCAAGCCCTACAGCGTCAACCAGTCGGTGGACCACCGGCCGCGCGCGCTGCTCGTCTCCGGCTTCGAGCCCGACGAGCTCGACGACCTGCTCGCGCACTTTGCGGTGGGTATACTGTGTGTTATGGTTTTGTTTTCAATGTAAAGTCATGTTAAATGTTGCTAGGAACAGTAAAAATGTGGATTTAAACACTTTCGAGATGCAAGTATATTGTATACATTATTCAAGTTAGTCTTGTATATGTAGATTTGAATGAATGAATTGAATTGTATTGAAAATGAAAAGTATTGATGCCATACCACTCTTGGATGTAACACAATCTTATAGTAAGGGACTAATAAACTTATTTACTCATTAAGCTGTTTATCATTGTCTCAACTTAGATACGGTTGCTCTAGAATCCCAACTAAAGCATAAATTTATCCTGCTCGAAGGACCAACATACATTAACGACCTCTACATAACTAATACATAAATACAAGTGTCAAACCTTGAATGACGTAAGCCCCTTCCTCCCGTGCAGCAATTCGGCGAGGTGACGGGCAAAGAGGTGAACCTGGCGGTGCCGGAGCTGGTGCTGGTGTTCAAGGCGCGCGCGCATGCCGAGCAGGCCATGCTGCGCGCGCGCCACTACAACGACCGCACGCTCTCGGTGAGTGGCCACTACACTTTGGTTGAACTTAACTTTGAATCAGAAGTTCTTATTCCTAACAGTATAATATGTAAACATTACATTGTATTACAAACGTTGTGCGTGGTTGCAGATAACGTGGGTGACAAACAACAAGCCGTTACCGGCGAACGTCCCTGCGCCGGCGCAGAATGGCGACGCCGCGTCCGAGGAAAGCAAGGAAACTGAGGTTAGGCTTGTTTTACTGACTGTACATGTCACACAACCATGCCACACCCACACCATGCTTTGATGAATGTGTATTGTATGCACGTAAGGCTTCGCTCTGTATTGCGAGCGTCTGGGCCAATAAAATGAAATTTAAAAATTCCCGACAAAAAATATAGTCTAATGAGCGAATTATTACCAAACACCGAAACAGATCTACACAAATTATAAAAACAGCCCAAATTAAACGAGTAGAAGCTCAATACAATCATTTTTCTGTATTCGACATTGATATTACAATGGTACGCATCATAAGTCTCCAAAGAGCATCTCTTATGTCCAGGTGGTATCGGGCGTGGGACTGGAGCCGCTGGCGCGCTTCGACGAGGAGGAGGAGGAGGATCCGGACGAGGAGCGCTCGTGGAGACGTTGACCCCGCCCCCTCCGCGAGCCCCGCCCCCCGCGCGCGCCCCCCGCCCCCCGCGATGGCTACATGCGTCCTAGTGTACACTGGTCGCGTGGGAATGTAGGAACCGCCTAGTTACGTCATGGGGTTATTACGATATTGAACACGCTCATTCAAACGTGCGGATACGCGTACTCACAAGTGTAGGACGGACCTTCGTCGATGACGCGAAGTTCAAAGCTGTGAGTTCGTGTAATGTACAAAGGTTTGCGCGCGTGTGAGTGAGCGCCGTAATTGTGTTACAGCTGCGCTGATCGACTGAGGTGCGAAACATGTGGTTGCAGTGGGGATGTGGCGCAATGTCTTTGATTTACTCTTCGTTCATTCGGTACGTTGAACTTAAGTTTGTATTGTTCTACGACAGTAGTAAAGCTCTTGTATACCAGCGTATAGTAATAATATAATGTCCTCTGCGCCACATCCTTCGAAGCTATTTCTTTATGTTTCTGCGTCTAAAGCCTTGCGAATAGCTCGTCCCGTCATCGTCGTAAATAATGGGCCTGTCATTGATTGGAATAATTTATAATAGCGAGAGTCAAACCTTGAAGTTTCCATAGAATTATATTAATGATATAAGGACATGGTAACTCTTTAAAGTCTTGACGAAACTCGTGCTAATACCAAAATTAACATGAGACTAGGTGACGGGACGATTTATATTATAATCGAAGGGCTCAAAGTTGAACTAGTCAAAACTTATGATTTTTAATTTAAAAACCTCCAGTGGCGTAACTATCGGCTGTTCTCACAGACAACGCGCTCGTATAGTACGTGTTGTGCTTCTTGCGTATACATAATTATTGTGAAGCAATAATACCGTTTACAGTCAAGTTGCCGGTTATTAACTTAATACCGGTATAAGTGTCGGATGTCTGCGTCTTACTCTGTAAATATAAAGTTCGTTGGTGTTGATAAGCCTAATAAATTAGTAATTAATTTATCATAATTCGCGTGATGTACGAATGACGATTTTGAATACGGAACATTATTATAGTCAACAGTTTTATAAAATCGTTTTTAATAGTGGGACATTGCCACGGTGCCTATAGCTTTTAGTGCTGTTCTATTCAGTGGATATTACAATACTAAATTATTTACGTAAACGGTTCAATATTATTGAATGCCGATCTCGTGATTGCATACAATCGTTCGGTTCATTCGGGATCATAAACATGTTATTGGTTGCCTGTAACTATCCACTGTGCCAACTTAATGGCATATCGAACATTAGTACTCGTGCCCACTTGTGGGCTACTCCAAGGAATTATTACCCGAGGCCTTATTACTTACCGATGCTTATGGTAATATGTAGGTTATATTATAGCATTAGTACATAAATGATATTGATATCAACGCTCATACCGATTAGTACAGTACAGATAGAAGTATTGTTTTGTAGATGTCCAGTTTGATTTGATGTTTTGGTGTCGGATATAACGCGATTTTTGACAGAATATATTTTTGGCGCGATATTTTTAAATGTCGTTTGTAGGTGTTTCATTGGAGAGTAAAATAGTAGCATTTGCATAATTAATATTATAATTAAACGTAATAAATAAAGGAGATATAAAATTAAATGAAGTAATATATGAATTACGGTAGGCTAGGAGCTAGGTAAGGTGGATGTGTGTATTGTAACTGCCAATGTCTCTTTGTATCACTTGTAGATTTACTAAGTATGTACTTGAAAGTGCTATAATATTATTTACTTTACTTTTTTGTGTAGTGTTTTAGGAGTTTGATTGGGGAAGGTTACCTGAAGTCTAATCTATACTAATATAACAGCTAAAGAGTTTTTTTGTCCAGATTAAACTTTTGAGATAGCTCTAAATATTGATTTTATCGAATCGAAGCGAGGATGGGATATAAGCATAATATAATATAATATCAAAACACTTATCGTCAAATCGATAGAAAATAAGATTATCGTTACAACGTTACATACTTAGCTAATATATATTTTTCGTATATTCTATGAGAATAGATGTAATCAAAAAATAATATTCAGTCTTGTCCATTGCCGCCCAGCTGTACCCACTGAAAATATTGCATAACTAGATTATATTGTTCATGTTTTCGTCAGTTTGTACTCTATATATTTTTGTTTTATCTAAATATTGAATATCATTCTGAATTACAAAAGTAAACAATAGAATTGCAGTTCGTGTTATTATAACTCATATGTTAATTCAATGTGTAAACATCCAGCAATGCTCATAATATTGTTCAACACTCATGCATTATGTGTATTAGCAAATTAATGTTCTTTACAAATTCTAGTTTAGTGATTATTCTCAGATTTTTTTTTAAATTCGATAATTGCTTGATTTGAATTAACGTCTAGCATTTACTTAATACTAAAACGGGGGAAAAGTCCATAATTACGTCCATTTTCTTTTTTATCAAATAATTAATTTATGAAATGAATAGGAAAGGTTTAAATAATACCCTCAATTTTTGTGGTAAAATACGCTAATTGAATGAATAGTGATTTTAAAATGTTACGTCGTAATAAGTTAAAAACGCATGTATTTGGAAAATTTTACAATAATAAATTCATCCATTTGGTAATTAAAATAAACTCATTGATACAAACTCAATTACCTCTACCGCGACATTAAGCTAAGTAATAGGTCTTTACAAATCTATTAATTTTCTATGCTTCATTTGTTTTCACATTAAGTTCACCTTCGATTAAATAATGAGTGCTACGACCATGTTCTAACTATATCTCAATACGTACTTGATTGCTTGAAATTAAGATTTGATAATAAATTTTGTCTCATCATCTACAAGTCTACAACCTAGTATAAAACGACACTGCCTATATTAACACCAATGTAATTAAAAAAGTACAAATTTTTACATTACTAAATTTACGGATGAGTGCTTTACTTATAGCAATAAATGTAGCGTATACACCTACAGACGGACGGACGGACCGACGTGTTATACACTTTGTACGTTAATGCGTATGATTTGAATGATGTCGATCGTTTATAATACACCTATAATAAAAATGTAATTGATCGCTGTCTGTACATTAAAGATAGCATGAAAGATAGAATTTGTTTTAATGATTGTTGAAATTTTTGTGTGATTGTTTGTGTTTGTGCTCGCTAATCTCAGCCCAGGCTTAAACAATTTGGATGCGGTTTTCATTAAAGTATTGCAATAGGCCTCAAGATTCAGTGTTTACTTTATTTTTAATGCGCTCATCAATAAAAGTTACGGCATTTTAAAGAATCACGTTTAATAATTAGTGTGCGTACCAGAGGACAGGTTTCTCGAAGTGACGCAAGAGCGGCTTAATAGTAAATAATTAGTTGCATGTGTATTATGCATTTTATTAATCGGCTGTGAAGTGCACCAAATCTCAACAAAACTATGAATATACCTTCTGCCCAATTGCCCAATATAATTTATTGTAATTGTGATTTGTTTAGCAAGGATTTTGTTAAGTTTAACATAACATCTAATGCACAGTCAAAAAACGGAGTCAACAAAAGTATTTCTACGAATAGGAATATTAAGTTTAGAAATAAATTTCGTGCAATAGTTTAATCGGTCGATATCTTTCAAAGCATACACTGCAATATTTATAAACGTTTAGGTTAAACGAATGCGTATTTCTGGTCGGTCAACATCGGGTTTTACAGTTACTGAGATCTGAGATGCGACCGTGGGTATTTATTTTATTTTGGGTTAAACGTCAACATTTTTTAAGATGTTATGAGGTCTCTCATTAGTATTTATGTCCCAACGACGCGTTAGCCTTAGTCGTATTTGGTATATGACCCTGCGACAGTGAACAGAGGAGTCTCGGGTTTGTTCCTGGTCAGAAGATGAAGCGTGAAAGTGTTTGTGATATCTGATTTATTAGTCCATACCACCGTAGTTATAGAAATGCATTAAATGAATGGAAGTTCACAATTTGAGAATCACCCCAAAAGTGGGGGTTCCTTCAATATGCCAATCGGTAGCATCTCAGATCAAAGTTTTAGGTGACGGTTAAGCTAAGTCAAACTTATAAAAGGTTAGTGTCATTTGTAAGGTATGTATGTAATTTATTTCAATTATGATTACCGCTTAGATTCGCTAGTAAACTACACTTGGAACTCAATGACGAATGGACATGCTTTAAAGATTTACTATATAGAGTTAAATAGGTATACTGGTTATACCTGGGGTCGGTGCTGTCTGTTGTTTTGTAAATCAAAACAAAGAATATTTATGTATGTTATATTAGTATACATAATTTCAATTCAAGAAAATAGTATGATTGTATGGGAGTGAACTTACTGTCTTATAGTTTCAGTTAAATACGTAAGGACGTGGTTGTTCCTCACGTATTTTATTTTCGTATTTCAAAGTTTTGTAAGGAGATAATTTATTTAAAGTAGTGAACAGATTTATTGACAAAATAACAGACAGTATTGCCCCCTGTACGAGGGCTGTACGTGGGTACGGCGCCGACATCTGACACGCGGGATGAGAACTCTTGTAATACGTTCGAGGCTCCTTAAAACAAATTGTTAAACGAGAATGTTTTTCTATATTATATTACTTAGCTAAATAGTTATATTATTATACTAGCGTTAGTTGTTTTTTCTTTGTCGCGTGAGAGATTTTTAAATATACAAGATACTGTTTTATTCCTTCCTTTTTTTCTTATGGTCGCGCTGATACCCGCGAGTTGTAACTCGGAGATCGGTCAAACATATCCATCTCTGTCCATCGTGTAGCAGTAGAAGGAGACAGGCTTAGCGGTTCATCGTGTTTGATTGGCGGGTGTGAGCGCGGCAGCTAGTATGTAAATGTTTGATGTAAAGAAATGGGTAATTTATTAACTGCATTAGTATACAAAAAATAATCGCTGAAACTTGTTACAATGACGTCCTTTTAATACTTCCTAAGTATAGGAACTAGTGGTTAAGTTACGGGCGACGTGAAATCACCGTAACTTGAGGGATTTAGTTAATTTACAATTTAAAGATTTATCTGTATTGTTGAACTGCAGTTAATATTTCCCATTTGTAAATAGGCATTTTTCATGTTGTTTTTTTGTTAACTATAATAGTTAAGGCGTTTGTACATTGTAACTCTTATCGTTAGCATTATGTTACTGACTTAATTGTATATCTTGTAAAAAAGATTGAGAAAAAATAAAATACTGAATACGCCCGTCGAAAAAAATAACACCCCGACGACGGCTAAAAAAATATTTTTTGACGACGGTCAGTGCATATTTTATATAAGGCGGTCGCTCGTCGTTTTTTTGAAAGATAAATTGAATACTGTATGTAACACAAGAAAAAAATGACTTGTGCTTTCAATTGAATTGGTCTTGTGAAAAAATGATGTGAAAGAAAATATTGCGACCGCCAAAATAAATGGTTCAGAGTTTCTGGACGGAACGTCAAATCGACAGCCCAGCTGTCTCTCTCTTACAGCTTGCCGCGGTGGAGGGTGGAATAGGTAATGTAGCGTGGACTGGATCAAAGAGATCTTTGGGAAAGGTAATATGTTCAACACACTTCTAATAAAGCAGGCTGATATATCGTCGGTACAAAAGTCAACTCGCCAATCTGCAAATGTCAAAATGTTCAGGAAGGTAGGATTTTAATAAAAA
>DWJQ01001650.1:0-10692 GCA_018248915.1 Hesperia meskei straton | reverse complement strand
TGAAAAATAAATCCACAATAGTGAGTTATTTGATTCCAACGGTCTTACCCCACCGCCGATCTTACCCCAACGTACCTAATTTTTAATTTATGTACCATTAATGTAATGTGAACTGTACGACATTAACAAGGCAATAAAATGTAAAACCTATTAGTATTTAAGTAGATATTACAACGATAACAATTTTAGTTTGATTTATAGGTTGTTCATAAGTGAAATGTGTATTTGAACAATGTTTTTCGTTATGAATATTTTTATTTTTAAAACGATAATTTTGGTTACTATTTTAACATGTGCTAGTTGTAGGGATTTTTATGTGGGAATGTTTAAAAATAACGATTTGCTTGTTGCTCAAGATCGTCTATATAAAGAACGGATACCTTATAAATATATGTACGCGAAATATGGCCGAATATTTAAGTGCAAGGTAATAAATAAAGTAGATTTTTAGTAAATATTAGTACAGGTACTTTGTTGTGCATATTTTTATAACAATATGATTCTAATTCAAATAAGAAAATAGTAGATAGTAAAGTTGGTCAAGGGGATAAAAGAGAACAAATTGTGAAATAAAGGAATAATAGTAAGATAGAAATTATAAAATAATTACTGTTACTAAAATAATTACTGCAAGTTATCAAAATTATCACGAGGAATACGTAATTAATTAAGTGTGTTAATTGATTTTTATAACTTTGTTGTATAACTTTCAGATAACATACTTCAAAGTTTCCGATCGTCTAGGATATGGAACAAGTCCAAAAGTTCAAATCGTACGGGGAGGTCTCAACCACAAATATCTTGTACTAAAGCTTACCTCTGCATACAACAAGCCTATATCCGTCAATATCTACGTTGGTTGCGCCAATACGTTCAAAACAACTAAATCAGAGACTCCTGCAACTGAAACAAATAACAAAGCTATAACTAAGAAAGAACCAGAACCAGAAACTCGGAATCAAGATGAAGTTAAAACCACAGTAGCAAAATCCAGTAGTGCTATTCAAACTACTGCAAGCAATGCGACAAAAGCAGCTGCAACGACTGTTGTAGCAACAACTGCTTAGAATATTAATAAAAAAACCTTTGCTCAATTATCCAAAGGTTTCTCCTCGTAGACTAAGTTTTTAACCTATGCCATTGCGTTATTGCGTATGGCATGAGTTAGTTTCGATAATGGCATATGGAGAAATTATTTTTGAGCTAAAGCTAAAACCATAGACATGTCTGTATAACTGTTGGTAATTAAGTAATAATCTTTATGATCACTGATTGACACAAGCTGTTGGAGTTCATTCATAGTGTAGAAAAATATTGTATAATTTAATTTATAGTCTAACCTTTTAAAAGGTGCTTCAAAAGAATAACTCGGACTACATTTGATGTAAGTTCTAGTGAATCCACGGCAGTCTTAACACATACAATAAATTGGAAATGTACGTACCTACATTTCCATGCATTTGAAAGCAAATTCTCAAAGGTGGAAAATGTTCCTCAAACCATGACACTCTTATAGCCATTTAGATTTACAAAAATTATAACTCTCTAGATAGCGTTAAAAATAACTTTTTTTTAACTCCGAGCACGTTGAGGAAGCGACTTTAAACTTTTTGCCCATAAAATTCATCCAAAACGGCCGAAGAAGTTTTTGTCTGAAACACTTTTAATAAGCCCATTTCGATGAATCAAATTATATAAAAATAATATTCCGATCTGATTTAAAGTTTAAAGACAAAGCCTCTTAATGATAAGACGTTTTATTCATCCAAACGTTATTTATCTATACTATTGTCATCAAAAGCCAAACTATTTTGTAATTTTTTTTATTATTTTACCCAAACTAAAACTTTTCAATCTGATTGGGTGTAGTGTTTGTAAAGAATTTTGCCTGAGGGTAAGTTGTAACCTTTCCATTTCGGAAATCAATCTATGAAGCTGTTATTTCTAAATTAGATATGTGTGGGATCCATTCCATTAGAGGCGGGCATCGCAATAATTTCTGTTTGGTCAGAATCGACAACGGAAGCTAAATCCAAATACACTACTCTGTTTCCGGCCCTATATTTTATAAATCCGTTCTGATAGTGTCGGGACAAATTGATATTTATACGGATAATTGTAATGAAGCAATGTTTCCGATCACTTTTTTAATAGCTTGGTTAGGTGTGGCTTTAAAACTTTTCGGAATCACTACAGATGTCATCATAATGAGGGTAACCACGTGTGAATTTTCTGCTAGAGGCGCTAGTGAAAAGTGAGGTCTGTCTGTCACTTTTCGCTTGTCTAAATGTCATTTGTCTCTGTTTATGTATGGGCGGGCTTTGACAGCAGGACCTCACCTCGCCGGTGGCGCCAACTAGTGAGCACAAAAACGACGACCCTCATTAAGACAATCTAAAGCCCACAGAAAAACAGAAGAGTTAACCCAATTGTTACAAAGGATGTCCTCCTTCAAGGTCACCGCCATGTCGTTATGACTACTGTCTACCGATAACAACTAATGATGACAGTTATTTATTTATATAATGGTTTTAAAGTACTCCAACTTTGTAATATCACATAAAGTGTCATACATTTTACTATTTCAGCGATGAATAAACTTTATAAAACGAGAAGCCAGTCAATGCTAGTGTCTTTACGACACTCAGAAACTTCTCCCCTAAATATACCACGTTAACAGTTTCAGCTCAGACATTCAAACTTTTTCATTACAAGCGGGAATACTGTGTTCACAACTTTTGTACGGTTCTAGCAGTTATTTGCGCTGGAATGCCGTTATGTATTTCGTTGTATTTACAGTACGCACAGTTTTGGATAGTCTTTCGGCCGTTTTTAATAAGCTATATCTCTTGACCAGTGGACACCCTCGCTTCCCTTCAGGAAACTTGTTTATTACTTTTACAAATATTAAATACTTATTTTCCAGGTTTTCAAGGATTTATATGTATTATTATGTGGCTGAGGCTATATTATTAGTGTGAGGCCTTGTATAAATGTATAACTCTATCACATAAATTTATACATCACAGCCTGGGAAAAAACTAAAGAAGTAGGTATTAAAGAAGTCAGTCCTCGAAATATCAACCCCGCCTAAAGCGGCTTAACTCAATCAATCACGTACTATTGGCATAAGCCATCGGATTATGAGGACTACGTACACCTGGCCCTATACAAGCTGTCTAAATGAATCTGTTATTTACAAAGTTTCATAACAACATTTCTCAGTATGAGCGTTTGAAAGTTTTTCATTAAAAGTCGCTACAAGAACCTACAAGCGCTGAGATCCACTTCTCTTGTTTACAAGCTCCGCTCAGATACAAGTTTATCCTCTGTTTGTCTCGGAGTACTAATGAAATGTGAAAAACTTTTACAACGATATATGTACGTTTTGTACTACAACGATATTCTATTTTTATTGTTTGTAAATTATTCACCAGCAATATCAGCTTACGTTTTGGCGTTCTGATAAATGAAATATTCTTAGTTTGAAATCTGCAATAGTTATTATTAGACTTCGGGAGATTTGAAATTTCAGAGAAAATATTTTTTCAGTACAGTGAGTGCCCTTATTATGAACAGACGACCCTTTGTCGCGCTAGAAATGACCTCGCTTCTAGAACGAGGAATTCCGAATATTCCTAGCCAAAGCAAATATTCAAACGCAAGATAAATCTTTGTTTTCGCCATTGGTGGCTTCATTTGTCACAATATTATTTGTACCTCTACTTGATGTAGGTACTTTTATGTAAGTTCCTACACACGCACAATTAGGTATATAATTGACACTTTCTTGTTATTAGTATCCCGTTACTGTCCCACAGCTGGGCTTACAAAATGGGTGGCAAAGCCTTTGCCACTTTATGATATTTTGGAGACCTTCGAGGTATCCATACTTATAGATTTCCTCGCCACGTTAATCTTATCTGAACTAAATTTCCGAAAATCAGAGGTGAGTGTAGGATTCGAACCCAGAACCTTCTTTTCGGGAATCCAATATTCAACGAGCTAGCTTTCACTCTATAATGTCATTACATCTATTCATCACTTTATATTCATTTATTCATCACAGACATGTCTGAACATCAGGAAAATTGTATGAGATTTTTTGTTGTAGATTCAGAGAAACCATATATGTATATACGTAGGCAGATATTATAATTATAAGTATCTACAGACATAAATTTTATGCCAAAAGTAACAAAAGGTTCATTTTATTTTAATGTATTCTGTCGAATCTCAATAAATTCTGAAAAAATCTTTCAACCGTCTAGTATTAGCAAAAAATCTTTATCGTAAAGTCAGGTTATAGTAGACTGCTACGGAGATTTAGATAAAATATCGCCCAATTTGGCTTATTTTAGATAGCACCGAAAACGCATGAGCCAATCTAACTTAGTTAATAAAAGTTTACTCCTCAGTTACGTAATGATTTTATGCTTTAAGTCTTCTCCTACTCAATTGCATGTTATATGATATCATTGTGTGGTTATCATCGCAAAAAACAGTTGTCTCACTGCTGTGCAATGTTATAGGTACATAATATTTTTACCGCGTTGGCCAAGTGCTGATAGTCGGACTTCATACACCATTTTGATCAAAATGAAGAATTCTCAACTTGTCAGATTTCCTCAGCATGTTTTCCTCCACAGAAGCCAGTGATCAATAAATTTTTATGCGACCTTTTCTTGAAAATGCATGCGGGATTTGAACCCTGACCACCCTTCTTTGAATCCAATACAAAAATATTTATTTATAGTTTTATACTACTACCACACACACACACACACACACACCACACATGACGTATATTATTCAACAGCTTCACAATTTTCAACACATTGGTCGAATGTTTTTTTACAGATCGTATGAAAATTTTAGTAATAGGAAAATAGCTGTGTTGATATTACCGATAGCGCAACCATTGTTGAATCCGACAAAAGCGGCCATTCAATCAGCTTTAATCATAACATTTTGTTTTTCCCTAAAACAATTGAACGTTATCTCAGATTAGGTTATTTAACAGCCAATACTGAATGTTATTAAGCATTTGTTAATTGTATTTAGAGCCGTAATGGTTTTCAAGAAGTCCCTTATTTTAATTTTATCCTCAATACTTTTACTTAATTGTAAAGAAATAACATTAACTATAACTAGAGATAATAAAACAGAAGTTGATTTACAAAAAATAGAAACTAATGGTAATAAAATAAATAGCAGTATAGTTCGAGACTTAAGCACATTCTGCCAGTCCTTCCAGTCGTGCTTGGAATGCGTCAGTAACCTGATCTATCCTTGCTACTGGTGCCACAACTATGGCTGTACCGATAGAGCTGAAAGCTTGTGTCCTGAGATCATACTAAAAGCAAATAAGATTAACTTGAACATGGATTTACTATGTCCATATATAAAACACGACGGCGCAATATTGGTACCAGCTGGTATGAGAACTAACCTCAAAGTAATGCTGCATGCTCCAGACCCAGTAATTTACGACAAAGAAATAATATGTCAAATACATTTCAAACAAAGCCTTACTCATTTGAAAGGACTTATCATGAATGATACAATTTACTGCTACTCAGTTGTATTGGATTCTGAAGATCATGGGGTAACTAATACGGGTTATCTGAAAATTATATGGGGAGGCATTGCTCCAATTTCAAACGGCATTCCTGTATCAGTTTATAATTGTGAAAATTTAGCAGATGACTGCAGCAATTGTCGCTTAATACCTGTTAAATACGGTTGTGGTTGGTGTGACAAAATTAGAAAATGTGTTGTTGCTGATAAGTGTGGAAATAGTTTAACAAAGTGGGTCTTTAGTCGTCTTGCATGTACGTATGAAAGGCAATTGATTTATGTGTAATACTATATCGAATTTATGATAAAATAACACGTACACATTGATCAAAACGATATTTGTTTGTTTTAAAACTATCATTTCCGTTACTTATACAACATTTAAACAAACTTGATGTAAAACAGTATACAGGTGAAAGCAAGCACCTAAATCGTGGAATAAAACATAAAGAAGAAAGTGGCTACATTAAGTCATATTATAGTCATAACCTATTGACAATTTACTAATTAAAATGAATAGACTCATGCTATTGTTTCGTCACATAAACAGTACCAATTCAATAGAGACTAATATTTGTAAATAGACAATATCGAAAAATTATATGGTAGCTAGCAGACTGTAATATATCTCACTTCAAACCAGACCGGTTGATTGAGTGCCATAATATATTTGCATACCATGAATGCGAAAACAGTTTCAGTATTAGTGAGTTACTTAGTGATTCTCCAGATAAAATCATCGACGCAACAGTTCAGGTCACTAATATTGGAGAGACAAACATTGCAGAGTTACTGCAGTACGTTAAAAAGCTGTAATGATTGCAAAAACGGTGCACTTCAGTGTGAATGGTGTCACGATGTTGGATGCACTAACTTTCCCCGTCTTCATTGTCCGAAGAAATTTTTCTTAGACAGTATACTAAAAAAGGATTCAAAGGACAGATTTTGTACGGAAATAGTCACCAGAAGTCCCATATTTGTAGCAGCCGATGTTAAACGGATCATCAAGCTCAATTTAAAGATTAACGATATGACAATTTACGAACGCAATATAGTATGCGAAATAAGAATCGAAAACAATATCATACAAGTGAAGGGAACGCTTGAAAAGAACACGGTCAACTGCGATGCCACGAGCCTGAATATTAAACAGAGTATTGGATTAGGATCGGTGCGATTGATTTGGGGAGGCGTAGAACCTTACTCCAACATGATTCTTATAGTTGTGTATAGATGTCGTCATTTGGCTAAAACTTGCAGGAACTGCCAAGCATTAAGTAACGAGTTTCAATGCGGATGGTGTAAGGAATCGTCAATTTGTAGTTTAATGGAAACATGTCCGCGGCGTTATGGGCCCTGGATTGACAAGAACTTCTCCTGTGACAGATATGAAAGTAAAGCCTTTACGCAGTTTAAATACCTACATGGTCGTTGGTACTGACAAACAATCTATGTTAGTGTTATTATAATGATTAATTGAATCCAACTTACTATTATTAAACACGGGAAAGAAATAAAGTTGTGAGTAACCTAATGCAGCAAATGTGTTTTAACTGTCCAAATACTTTATTAATTTTGTTTATTAAACTGATTACAAAATTATGTGGTGCATTATAATTGTTTTGATAAATAGGTAAGAAAGTTTACAGAAGTATAACCAGCGCTTTCTTGAAAGTGCAGTGCATTTTCTACAAAGAAATGCAGTAGAGAATGCAATAAGGAGCAAACGAATCGAGTGAACCAGGTGATGTAAAATAACGGTTATAAAATTTGTAATATCAAAAGTTTTTATAGTTTTGTCACGAATTAATATTAATTCACAAAATTTCGATAGGTGAAATGCGTTGAATCCAGTTTGAACTATTTTGATTTAAAAGTAATTCAACGTTTTCCGATAATCATTTTTATAATTGTGTTAATGAAATTCCAATTACGAAGAACAATTAAATATGAAAATGTTATGTAGTAACAAAATGCATAATTATTTTTGAATTACTCAACGGCCATTAACATTTTACTTTAATGAAACTTTTAAAATACATTTTCGAGTGACAGAGCCATTATTCTACTGAAATCTGTTCGAGAACACTACATTGTAATGGCTTAGGGCCTTGTTTCTTGTGAACATAACTCTCGTATTGTGCACCTTTTAATCGGTGGAACAGCAATAAAGGCGATTTAGAACTGCACTACAAATCGACATAGACCCCCTAATCCCATAAATCGATTTGTTTCGATAAAACGATTGTTGTGAATCGATTGTGCCGGTTTAGCTGTGTAGAGGTGAGGAGAGTATCATAGTTGTAAGAAAGGAAAGATGCGTTGTACGTGATGAGGTTCGACTTACTTAAAAATAGGTATTAGGATATGAATTTTATTAACGCATTTTAAGTTGTAAGTAATTTACTATAGAATTTACAACATTGATTGGTATGTTATTTACAAAACGCCTGATAATGTAAATGCGCAAAAATTGTTGCCAGCAAACACGATAAAATATTTTATTAAAGTAAATATTTTTCCCGGAACAAAACAAATGTAGTTTACTTGTACCTAGGTATACGTAGCAGTAAATATATTACAACACGATATTCGGAATATCTGTTCTCAATTAAATTATTCATATAGCCCGGGGAGAGTGACGAGAAAAGCTTTAAAAGCGTAAAAAACCCAACTGAGACCGCATTAATTCACCGTTGGATGCAATATGTCTTCCCGAACTTTCCAATTTACACAATCCGAACGTAAATCTAGGGAGCTTTGTCTGAAATTTTAAAATATTACCGAATACCGGTGCGGCCGAGGAGACCGCGCCAAGATACCACCCGGATTACATTTTAAGGGTTGAATGATTTATGTCGCTTAATTTTACGTTTGGAGGAGATTTCCTGATTTTCAGACTGTCTACTTTTAGACTGCGTCAAAAATTACATTCAGTACACTTGCACTTCTTATTTATTCTAAGTAGATTTAAAATATAAAAATATCGGGCGATTCCTCGTGGTCCAACTAAATTTCTGTAAATGTAAACGTCTGCATGTAATAAATTATCCGCAAAGCCTGTTACAAATGTATTGAATGGAAGATCCTTTTACACAAACAATACAATTTGTTTTGAAGCAAATCTGTGGACGTAAGGTCTCTACAAGTATAATGAATCAAAGTAATTTTGGATTTCAGTTTGGTTTTTATTGTATGTGACGTATTTTGCGCTTGATAATATTGGCAGTTGATAATATCTATAGATATATACCTACCTACGGGTTTCAACCTGTTAATGGTGAGTTACAAAGCACAACTTTCTGAAAACTGAGGACACCTAGAGAAACCATGTCGATTAAATGCAGATTAGCACATATCACACACAGATCTTAGTAAACATTACGGGAAACTGTACTCACAATCTCCTTCATCGAAACCTGTGATAAATTACTACTTATATTATCCCCATTGTCATCATGTCAACTCATCATAACCCACTAAAGAGCACGAGTCTATTCTCAGAATGAGAAGGTTGAGGTTAAGGCCATAGTCCACTACGCTAGCCAAGTGCGGATTGGCAGACTTCACACACCTTTTAATTTTGCAAATTCTTCGGTATGCAGGTTTCCTCAAGATGTTTTCCTTCATCGTTTGTAGCAAGTGACATTTTTATGCTTAAAACGTACATAACTCTGATAAGTCAACAGTACGTGCCCTGGGATTCGAACCCGGACCCTCCGAATAGTAGATCGAATTCTTGACCACTAGGGTATCACCGCTACACAGGTTAATTTGTTATCACAATCCATAACCCACAGGCCAAACTCGAATTAGTTTCACACACCTTTAAAATTATGGAAATCTCCAGCTCTCATTCATTACGCGAGTGATAAATCTCTGCTTATCGTATTACATTATTAGATTAAAATTACGTTATGATAGTTATTAAACTTGGGCCATTGTATTTAGATGCAACGGCTAAACCAGCTAGGTGATATTAAGTGCCACGTACTTAGTTGTTTAGTAACAGCCATAGTTATACGCTGCTTTGCATAATACGCAAATGTTACTAAAATTGTTCAGGAATCTCGTTAAACACGTAACTAGTTTACGTAATGGCTATTACTCGCTTTTAAGGGTACGGTGGTATTAGTTAAAAACGAACAATTATCTTATTTCGAATCCTTTGATTTAGGTATGTTTGTATGTATGGTTCTTTTTGCTTAAAATAAGTTAATGCTTGACAACGATCCCATTTGATGATAAGTGGCGATGAAGTCCAAGATGATGTACGCACTAGCCTTTAGAAGCCTTTTCACTTATAGAAGCAAATTATTTTCCTTCGTGGCGCTCAAACCAAATACTGGGGCTGGTAATAATGGGCCAATCGATTTTTGTCTTGCTAGTCCACAAGTTATATGAAAGTCACATAACATCGCAGTACAATTCACTTTTAATCATATTATGTGAAAAAAATGAAGGTTAAAGTAACTTAAGTGGAGTATCTTTTAAATTTAACAATATGAAAATCATTTTCAGTTTAGCTCATCATTTTCCATTTCGAATAACCATTAAAGATTTATGGCGGTAAAAAATTTTAGCAACGATTTTCACTAAAATTTTCGTTAATTACTACGTGGGCGAGTTTTAAGTTCTAAACTTATTTATTGACATTTAACTATTTAGTCTATAACTTTTGAGTGGCTATAACTAAGTTTGCTATACATCATGGTTATCACCCAAGGATATTAAAACGAACAAACAAGTAGTGGTACCAAAATTAATTTATTTCGAAGATTGTGTGACCGATCGCTATAAACATAAAACCTTACAACGCTCAAACTTCTACGACTACTGTATACCACAATTGGTTGAGGTCAACGACCGAATAACCATCAATAAATTACATGAAGTGTTTTCGGCATTTTTTGCTTCCTCTCCCTGCCTGGTCAGATTCTGATATCGTCAGATTTGTTTCATGCCCCCTCACCCTAAGTTCAACACACGTAAGATTTTTTAAATGCTTATTTTTAGTGTACTTAATAGCGTAACTAATCTTTTTTTTTATGGAATTAAGATAGCAAACGAGCATGCAGTGCCACCCTTCCCCTGCCGCCCATAACAACTGCG
>DWJQ01001649.1:0-10693 GCA_018248915.1 Hesperia meskei straton | reverse complement strand
TTTTTACGTAGGCTCTGAATATCGTACGGCATACGTAGAAAAATTTAATGTCGTGTTGGTATACCCACCCTGTATATTTTTTAATATTTGTGGCTAGATTTCTTAGATTATAATACCATTTTGTAATCTTGGTTAGATGCATCGATTTGAAAAAACCTTGCCGCAGTATTTCATACTTTTTTTTACAAAATGATGATAATGATGCGATATAACTTTTTTGTGAAAAAACCATTTTTTACCCCTAACAACCCCATCAACTCGTTCCCGACCTCAGATCGCCAGTAAATTATTTTCTCTTGTATTTTAAGCATATTCTCCATCACTTTCAATGGGTTTCACCCTGATACTATTTTTTTTTTCGTTTCTAAACCTAACGGCATTGGGCTACTATAAGTATTACGTCTACTGCGTTATTAATTATTAAGTCTACTGCGGCGCGTTAAATATTTGATTGGACCCTATGTTCAGTTCTCAGCTTGCTTGCATCCGATAGTTGGGAATCATTTTAAAATCACGTCCCAGGTGTGATCCACATGGACCCTGGAGTATAAAAACATGAAAAACATGCGGATGAAACCGCAACCAAAGAAGTTAGATTCTCTATAAGCTCGTTCCATTAAGCGATAACGACGCTCAAAATATTCTTTCTCCACTGAAAAGGGAGCATCCAGAGCGTTTCGAATAGCTTATTAGAACGCGCCCTAACCATATGTGTGACAGAAATGTCAACTACACATATGCGAGCTACGAGCAAACAGCTTGCGCAGCTTGTGTATGCGTGTGTTTATTGATCCCCGGAGGCCAATAGAACGCGCGCCTAGTACCAGGAATGCATAACTTTCAGGAGACGAAGACGCCTTAAAGCGCATGCGTGCTCCAATCCAATCGGATGGAAAGGCGCGCTTTCCACTAGAAACTTTATAACAGATTGAACTTAACAGCTTATCATCGAACGTCAATAATAATGCCACATCCCGATTGTAGCTCTAAATACTGTTGGCCACATCTGTGATGCGTTCACGTTACGATGTAAAATAATAAATAAAGTCAAATTATGCACTCATAAAATTGGCACAAAATTGGCTCTCTTTCCTGATGGGAACTATAAGTAAAAATCTCTAACACGTTGAATCCCGGCTATTAGGACACATACATTATTACAGCCGTAGATGAAAGGGCATTTATAGGTACTAGGAGCACATGACAATGGAACTGTCATATCCTGAAACGGAAATAGCTTTAATGGAAATTTTGATGTTCTTACACGTGCATTTTACTGAAACGAAATGAGGGAAGGTTATTAATACGAGTATGTTATAAAAAGAGTTAGATGAAATATTGAAGACACCGGGTCATAACCTGAGCTACTTTTTTCTTCACAAATTAACTCCTAAGGGGCTGAAATAGGGGATGAAAATTGAACTGAAATTGTATATTATTTGGGGAATATAGAGGAGCCCACCCCCCTTTGCCCGATTCGCGATAAAAGCGAATGCCACGCGAGCTTAGTTTGAGATAGGTAATAGAGAAGTCATTATTTTACCACCTCACATTAAACGTTAAAGTAGATTAACATAGCTTTTTTTATTTAATTTGCTTTACTTTTAAGCTATTACAGGAAACTTTGAAATTGCAACGACAATAAATGGATCTGAGGGGCAGCGGAAAATATCAACATTAGATGTTAGGAGAGATAGGGTTTGGCGAACCAGCTTAATGTGGCCTGCACTAGTGCGTTCATCTAGCAGCCCAGTGGTGTAACCATCCGAGGGCAGAATAACAAAAGTAGTACGTAAGTGTGTAAACAGATACTTCGAATAAACATTCAATAGAAATTAAATCAAAGGAGAATGAGCATTTTGGTCTACACTCCAAATAATAATGAATAGCATATTTTCAATCTGGGATAGAATAGTACGTAAATTAATTTTTACTATTGGAACTTTCTCCAAATTTTTGTCCGTTTGGAGATACAGCCATGAGTACTTTTAATTTCAAACAACATTTCCATGAATGTGTTATTTAAAATAATATGCTCGGCGACTCTAGTAAAGGTAGATACTATTAGGTTGTTCGGAAAGTCATTTCGTTTTTTGTAAAATGAAATATAAAGCCAACTTTTGTATTTCGTATTTCAGTAAATTCTACATTAGCCATTCTGGTTCAGCATCATTTGCAATTTTTCTGGTCTTTATTGACAAAAAACTGATACAGGTAATTTTTGACCTCTTCACTTCAAGTAAAGATTTAACCGTCCAAAAAATTTTGCAGCGAATGGAACAAATGATAATCCGTAGGCACCAATTCTGGAGAATATTTTGGAAGTGGTATTACATGGATCCACATCAGTTCATCCGAAATAAAAATTGTGACTTAAACAACATTTTTTATTTTTCCATACTAAAAATACATAGTGACGAAAACACTGCTTATTGCTCGCCATACTTAAAAGGAAACCAACCAAAAACTACTGCATAGATTCAATTGAACTTTTTCACACACACACCTTGCTTTATTGGCTCTCAAAACATTAAGGTTACGTGGCTTAGAGTGAAGTTTGGTTCAAGAATCACAATTAACTCTGTCCGGAAAAACTAAATTACTTTCCGAACAACCTAATACATTACCATGCAAACAAGACTTGGTTACCTTGTAATTTTGGTTAATTGTAATTTGAAATTGATCCTTGTGGAGCTAATTACACCATCACTACAAGGAATTCCTACTGCGAGTGGCGTCTAAAGGAGCGGCAAAAAACTCCCAAGGAGCTTTTCCTATTCACAGTTACTTACAGATTGCATTCACTATTATAGGAGGTAATAACGACTAAAATGTAAAACTCGGTTTATGCACTGAATATACCTTTCGCGTTTATTCGGTGCAGTATCAAGAATACTATAATTATTAAAACACTTACAGATTTTTTCAATGAAACCATTATGTATGTCATAAAATTGTTGGAACCTTGATTTTAAGAAATATTAATCACATTATTTTATAGATGTGTGTATGTGAAATATTTACAAAATTGAAATACTTTATGAAAACACTACAGGATCATTAGATATCTAAATTAATTATTTCATACATTGTTTGCTTAAGAAAAGTTCCTATTTTTAATCGAATTAAAAATACATCATTCATTGATTATTCGAGTACTCACTTTTATCGGGAACCTGGTAACACATAGAGATAGAAACATCAACAGTGTGGTAACATTATAACCCAAAATGACATTAGCGTACGTCAGTCAGTTGCCTTCAAACTTTTCGCATGGTTCTTGGGGATAAAAAATATCGATATTTGTAAATATATCAATATTTATATCGATATTATGCCTCACAAATTAAAACAAAAGATTTTCCTTTATAGTAGGCTTAAAAAATTACACTAAAACTGAAAATTGTCCAAATATGTATAAAACCTATGTAAAACGAGTACCAAAAATTTAACAACTCTACTCTTATCAAGCTCCAGTACCAGTCTGTTGGTTTTTTATTGTTGGGATTGGGAACCGACAGATTTGTGGCAGAATCCTACTATTTTAAAAAACTGGGTTAAAATTTCTCGTTCCTTAATATTTAATTAGAGAAAAAAATTGACACTATGATGTTTATATTTATAGGTGTTTTGGTGATTTATTCAAGTGAAGTTGTTACAATTTGGCATAAATCTAGGGGTATAAAAATTACTCACACGTAATTTTATAACTATTTGATTCTAACGACTTTATGTACAATAAAAATATATATTTTATGATACAATTTTTAATATTATTTTGTGTCAGTATATCGCATTAAAAATATGGATATATTGATATATTTTCGTGGACCATCTTTCAAGTTCGACAGCTTTCAACTGTCAATGTGATCAATGTCATATTTTGCCAAACAACAAATGAACAAACCTCATGCCGTTTTTGTTTCGTGTGGTTTCCTGCATGTTCTTTCACATGCAAATATAAAAATTAAAATTGAGAAACCATGAAAGCACCGAATAAGAAGAGCAAAGAGAAGAAGCAAAAGTCGAAGAGACCTAAGGATAAAAATAAAAAGGAGCAAGTGTTGGTCGTCGCGCAAGAATTTAAGTTTGCGAGATTGTTGTCTGGAAACGAAAAGAAAACTCGTGATAGAGTTCTCAAAACTTTGAAGAAATGGCTCCAGAATTGCTTTGAGAAAGGATACGGTAAGGGTCTTTGTTAAATCCACATTAGTTTTATTTAGTCTTTAGGAGAAAAAATTTATAGAAAATCGTATCATAACCTCAAAAATGTCCTCAATATGTTGTTATCGTGTATTGATAGGAGTAACAATAATTAACATGCTCTATAATATTTTGGTGACAACATGCTTTATAAATATCTTGTCTTTGTAACTTTCATCAACGAATGTATTGTATGAAAGTCATAAGTTTAAGTGTTATTCACTAACTTGTTACAGAATTTAAAGAAGATGACTTCACCCGAGTATGGAAAGGATTGTTTTATGCTGTGTGGATGTCAGACAAGCCTTTGGTGCAGGTACATTTATTTTAACCTAATCAAAATCCAAAATCATGTGCAGCAATGTCTCAATAATCTCACAGCTTTAGTAAAATAAGCAGTGTTCAGTTTTGAGTAATTTAGTTATAAATAATGGTTATATTGTCATCAAGATTAAAAGAAAAATTGTGGCACCAAAATCTGTAATAGAATTATTATATGTATATTATCCATAGGTACATATTTTGTAAAATTCCATAATGAACCAAATGGATTTCTTTTCTCCAGGAAGAATTATGTGAAAGTATAGCGGAGATTCTGGATCTGTTTGCACCGGAGCAACTGGAGGCTGCCATGCTGATGACCAAGGCTGGCTTCAAGGTGCTGGCCACTGAGTGGTATGGCATCGACCAGCACAGGATTGATAAGTTTCTCATGGTGATGTTTTGTTTGGTTGCTACATTTGTTTAGCATTCAGATTGTAGTGTGTATTTATTACAAACAAATTCAAGTTATCAAAATTGCAATAATACATCTAACATAAGTATTAACTCTGAAGGGTTAATTTGCAGCAGTGTTGATTTAAATTGAACAGATAAATGATTTAATTAAGAATTTCATTGCATTTCATTGCAGTCCTGACTGTAATTTACTATTGATCCTTACAGTTGGTGCGTCGCTACCTCCGCGGCAGTTTGCGCTGTCTGCTGCGGTGCGGTTGGAGTCTACAGAGTTGCCAGACCTACAGCAAGATGCTCATGTCCACCGATGGTGAGTGACCACCACCTCATAGTTGACCATTGTTTTGACTAACTTGTAGCTCATGTTACATGAACTTCATACTATATGCAGTTGCATAATTCTTGTTTTTATTGTCGTTTGTTTTTTTGTAAGGGTGGCTAACGGCCTAACAAATGCTCACTATATATTATGTCAAAAAATGTGATTCAAAACATGCACAACTCCAAATATGACTCCAGACTTGAAGTGCATAGCACTTCTAATTTATATTCCACAGCAGATTTACCAAAATATGTAATACAAATGCAATTAAAATGTCTATGCATAGTATGTTGGTTTGTTTGAACACCCTAATCCCTGCATATACTGGACAGATTGAATTTCTTATACTCCTTTGTTCCCAGGTATCCTGTGCGTGAAGACGCCGCAATACGCCCGGAACGCCATGTCCATGATCCTGCACATCATTGACTGCTACCTGGAGGAGCTGGCGAAGGTATACAAAAACAGCTAAAAAAGTGACTGGACGACCTCACTATGACTGCTTCCCACTTCCCACTCACATCTTTATCATTAAAAGCGTCATAATCATCATAATTCATCACCAAACAGTGCGTAGAAGAATCAGGGAATGGCCATTTTACTTGTCTTCAATATTGCAATCGAAAATTGTTACAAATAATTCATTATTTAATTTTATATAATATATAGTTTGTGTGTTAGTTACATAACAGAATAGACCCTTTTTTTTAATTATATGATAGATAGACAGATAGATTGAACTAACCTAATCACAGTCTGATAAAGTATGTATGTTAAAACGTTCAAATTCACATGAATGTAACATAAATGTTATCCATATACATTTTACAATATAAATAAACATTCTCTTGACTATTCGCAGGTATCGGGCGGCGAGATCCCGGAGGCGAGCGTGGCGGCGCTGCTGCAGCCGTTCACGGCGCTGGTGTGCGGGGGCGAAGCCCTGCCGCTGTGCGTGGAGGCGCGGCGGCTGCTCACCGCGCTGCTGCGCCAGAGCGACGCCGGCCTGCAGTACCAGGAGGCCACGCGTGCCTGGCAGAAGGTCTGGTACTTGAACTACTATCGTCCACGGAAGGATTCCTTGATTCCTTGGGAGTTACGTGTCGGTTGATCATCTAAGATTCATCATAAGAATATGTTGCAAGTTGTCGGTGTGAATATCGGGGGGCGTGTACTGGTGTGTTCAAGTTGCACATAATGAAGAGAACACACAAATCATTCACACCAAGTCAGATCAACACAAATTGTCCAGATCAAGATTTCATTCTAATGAAATAATTAATTAATAGAATGTTGGTTTGGTATACAGTGACGATATATTATATGGTTCATTTAGAATTTTAAAAAACCTTCCTTGTACTAATTACTATTTTTCAGCGTTCCATTTATTCTTAACCTAGGAAAAGTAATAATAAGTATCTCAATAATGTGATTTCGATTATTGCTTGGCAGCTAACTGAGAGTTATTGATAGATATAATACATTATATTGAAAGACAGATTGTGTAATGTCCAACTGACCGTCAATAACAGATGGGCTGTCCAGAAGGCGGACCGGAAGCCCTGGAGCTGGTGGTGTCTGACGATGAGCAGGAGAACGGGGACGCCGACGACCCCATGGAGGAAAAGTGAGTTACCATCATCGTAATGTGTGGGGAATCAAGTTTACACAAGTAAATTTCTGCTTCGCGCATTTCTCTTCGGTCCAATGAACAAGAAAGCTGGTAGAGAATGCTTTTAAGCATTAAGCTCGCCATTTGTGCCGTAATATTTTATTGTGGTCAAAGTTGGTGATATTTCATGAGCAACTCTGACTAAATCAATGATGTTGACAATTATCTTTAGTCTCGATCCTTTATCTTTCATCTATTGGTTATTAATGTTGGCAACAGGAAATCTCCCGCCAGATGTGGCGTTGTATCCGAGAAGCGATTCAGCTCAAATTGTTCAGAATCGGAACTTATACATATGCGAGTAGCCTAGGTATCTTGGAGAGCGTGATTCAGGCTTAAAAACGTCACGGTGTGACGGGTGCGATGTCTCCACAACATAAGAGACATAGAGAGTAATTATACTGGTATTCTATTGCCGAAGGCTGTCGGCGCTGGACCCGCGCGCGGGCCGCGTGGACGTGCTACTCCCGCAGCTGCCCGTGCCCTCCACATTGCTGGCCGACCAGCTCAGGAAGCTCATGGCCAAGGCCTCCTCCAAGGCCTACAAGCGCGCCAGCATCTGTCTGCAACGGTGAGTAGTCTGCTTGGTTTGGCAGCTTTATGTTTTTTTTCTTGTTCTGTGTGCATTTTTTAGTTTAAAATGCAGCAGATTTCGAAAGTACACGCGTAGTTTTGCTAGTGATTAAATAAATACCTTTGAAAGAAAACCGAGTTTATAAAAATGATTCCCAGATAAGTAATCTTAGTCGATCAAGGTATTTGGCAAGGCTCAGTCAGAGCAACAAGAAATATACAATTTGTAAAGTTACTTAGAAATTATGAATAAATGGAATATTGAAAATGGCATTGTATTTCAGGTTCGAAGCCCTGTCGAAGAACCAGTACCCGCTGGTGGTGTCGGAGACTGAAGTAGCGGGCACGGAGTCCCCCGAGCCGACAGCGGAGCCCCGCCTGGCGGCGCAGCGCCTGCGGGCGCTCGAGAAGACCCTGGTCGCGCAGTCCGATGAACTGGCGTTGCGGGGTATTAGAAAACTTCTATTGATCAAAAAAGAAATTTTAAACACACCAATTGCGCTTTAGTATAGTGACCATTCACTTTCAATTATTCATACTTCATACTAATATTAAAAATGCGAAAGTCTGTCTGTGCCGGTTTCACGACTAAACCACCGGTGAGATTTAGATAAAATTTGGATTGAATGTAGTTAAAGACCCAGGGTAGGGTTCTTTAAAAAAAATCAATCCCTAAGGGGATGAAATGGCGGATGACGATTCGCGACATTTAAACGCGATCTAAGCCGCGAGCAGGAGATAAAATCTTTATATTTGACTATTGATTAAAATATACAGGAATATTAGAAGCACCAATAACATGATATACATACATAACAAGCAAAACCGCCACTATACGAAAAGCATTATATGTGAGTTGATTTGAAATTTACCAACCATCAATCATGTTGACGTTGTTTCTAAATAAACACCGTTAGATGGCAGCATTGCTGTATTGTATCATAATGTAATAATTAATTATTTTGCAAAAACAAAAGCAACAATAATTTTTTGAATTGTTGATGCCGGTAGAGCAAGCAATTATCTATAAAATGATATAAAATTTATGCGAAGTGATTGTATGGTTTTTACGAAAAATGGAGGCAAACATCTTAACCTTAGCGTATGTGTCAGGTCTGAAGCGCAAGCACCGCAAGCGGCTGCTGGCGCGCAGCCGCGCCGGCCTCAGCATCGTGGACGAGGTGGCCCAGCGAGCCGGCCACGCCCACTTCCCCGCCCACATCCCCGCCACCGTAAGTTGTGCTATACAGTCCCGCGCGCGGCCGTGGATGGCTTGCACTGCACGTGAGCTGCTAGAGAGATGATCGTGTTGGTGATATTTCAATGAGAGGAGATGATGACCTTGGTAGATGAAACATCGAGGACACTCATATAGCTAGCCTGTACGTTGTAGCCAGACTTTGTAACTTTGTTGTTGCAGTATCTCCCTGCTAAACTGTACAAATGTTACGGTTGTGGAATTTGTGAGATTTGAAGTTTGGATAAAACTTATCAGTTGTACCCTATCTGTAACTTAGCTTGCTTACTGATAATAAAGTAAATAATTAGCAATATTACATAATGTATATTGTTTTTAACAGAACGGTGATTGGCAAGTTGAAGAAACGCAACCAGAAATAGACTTACAAAACAAAAATGATTCTTCCAACAAAGAAAATAAGGTGAATGTGAACAAGAAAAACAGTAGGAAAAGAAAAGCGCAGGAGAATAGTTTAGAAAAAGTTAAGAAAGCTAAGGTGAGTGTTTTGAATAATAAAAGTAATGTAAGCAATAAAAGTGAGGTTAAGAATGTTAAAGAACAGAAAAAGAAGGTTAGTATTAATAAAAGTGAGAACGTAGTTAATGGTAATAGTATTGACGAAAAATCTAAAAAAGTAAAAAAAATTAAGGATGCTAAGAATCATTTGAAAGAAAAGACAGTGAAACAAGAGAAAGTCATTAAAAACTTACCAAAGCTGATAGATTCACACAAACCGACCACTAGTAATAAGATTCCAGCGGCAAAAAGTGCTGTAGATGACAAAGCTGTCACTAAAAAAGATTTAAAAAGTAAAACGCAAGAGAAGACAGAATCAAAAACAGTTCCAAAAGTCACAGAAGTTGGTATTGCTGATAAAAAGTTAACAAAAAGACAGAAAGTATTACCCCTGAACAAGGTGAAAAATTACCAGAAACAGACGTCTGCCAACGAGAAGGGTGCCAAGGAAACTTCAAGAAAGAAGATGTTGGAGACACCGAAGAAAGTGAAATTCGTTTTGAAGAACAACGGCATGCAAGGGACGATCGATTACTACAAGAGCGTCCGACAGAGCCCTAACATTCCGTTCGACAGCAGCAAGAAACCAACAAAAACCAATTTAAAGGTGTCCACGCCATCCCCGATTAATCCGTTCTTTAAGAAAAAGTTGAAACTAAAATTCTAGCATATTAGAGCACTCACTGTCTAATAGGCCCGATTCGACAGTTAATAGTCATGTAACTAAACCAATCTTGTAGAAGCGTCGTTTATGAAATGCAGTTCTTTACGTAGTACGCTATGAGTAGTACATACACAGTTATGACGAAATAAGTAAAAAACCTGTGACAGTTGCTCATTCAATGAGCTTTAGTTATTAAGTGATATATTATAAAATAGGCAATATGTAAGCAATGAGCTGGCGACTCGTGGCTAGGCCTGGTTGTGTCTTGCTCTTGATGGTAAGGAAGGAAGTAGGAACTTTTCAGCTCTTTATGACGGTCTCTAGATTTTAGAATTGAATTATCAATATGATTAGAGAACCTTAGAATTTGGAATCGATTTCTTGCTGTATCGATTTTTTTTATACATTTCTATGTCATAGTATAGACAAACGTCGAAATAGGTCTATTAGATTATGTAACTTACAGAGTAGTATGGTTACTATTTTGAGAAGGCTTACCAACAGCCTTCTCATTTTTCAAAACACCATTAACGCTACCTCGACGACCATAAGTTCTGTGTCAGTAAAAAGTTTTTGCAATTACAACAAAATGTTATTTTCTGTGAAGTGAAATAATTATACAAATAATATACAGGGTGGGATTTTTGAATGCCACCTGGAGGGAAAGTACTGTTAATACTGTTAGTATGTTTATTAGATAGATTTGATCTTTAGGATTGACCCTGTCGATCGATGCCGTAAAAGTACAAGTTGTTATTTTTTTCG
>DWJQ01001648.1:0-10694 GCA_018248915.1 Hesperia meskei straton | reverse complement strand
ACTACTGAGCACGGGTCTCTCCTCATTATTGAGGAGGCCTAGAGCATACTCCACCACGCTGCTCCAATGCGGATTGGCGGATGGGTTAGTGGCCAACCCAGTATCGGAAGTTTTCAAATCGCCCGAAGGCCTTCCGACATGGCTTAAATAATGCCGTAAATTAGGTATTATCTTGACATTTGACACTTTGGGCGGCTTCCACTAAACAAATACTACAACTCTTATAACGACTTTTTTTCTACTGAAACCGTAAATTCTTGAGTGTTTTGATCGCATAGTGGAACGCGCCCTGTATATCCAACAGTCATGCCGTGTTACCATTGTGAACCGTGTCCTAAAAAATAGATTAATAGACCTCTTTTTAAATCCTATTTACTCGTGCGTGAAGTCTCTAAACGCTAAAATGTGAAACTTCAACCTATGAAATACAAAAGCCGAGGTTATTTTAATTAAATTTATTCTAATACTTCTTTTTGCAAACTTTATTTCAACACAACTGTTATCCTTCTTTCAGTGTCATGAACGGTGTTTCCCTATATCCCTACCACAACAGCATTAAACGTTTAACGCAACCAACCGTCTCGACAAATTTCACTTCAAAAACCGTCAAAATATTTAAATCAAATGCAAGCAGTAGTAACAAGCAAGACACGAAAACTGTGTTGTGTTCTAATCAAGTTAAAAGATATTAATTTCACGTTCATTATCTGCTGAAATCGGATCGTCCCAAAGGCGACCTTAGCACCTTCCAACAAAGCCCATTTATCTCAAAACACACATTGCAACTACGAATTTCGTCGATAATGCAGAATTTCAAACATGGAATCTATATTCTGAACGAGACTTTTTAGTTCAAAACCGACCGTATCGCCCTGTAATAAAGTTGGTTTTAAATAAACAGGGGCACAAATACGCAACTGACGTACTTGGCAGGATATCAGGTTACGAAGCCGTCCAAATGGATAGGTAAACTCCCCTCTATATTGTTAGTACTCTGTGGCTTTATTTTTAATACCGATGCGATAGCCGCGAGCGAGAATTTCGATTAAGTAGGTATATTTTCTGCTATTCGATGTTTCATGTGACGATTTCAGAAGATTGATTTGATTGAGCTGGTGACATAGGGATGTCCAACGCCGTGTGAGGTCTATTGAGGTTTAACGAACTGATCTACATATGTATATCACATGCAGGTATTGAAGATACCAATGATAATGTCACTGATGCAACTTAGTTTGAACGTAATGCATCTATAGTCATCTTCTTTCAAATTTCATATCAATACAATATTACATTCATATCGACATTTCAAGTATCGCTGACATTGTTGCAGTTTAAATTTACATAAGGAAGCATTATCAAGTTTATTGTCAGATAATAGAAGAACTGCTTACTTGATCACTTTTCCTTTCAACTCATGGGTGACAATTCATATAATTGCGGAAAATTAAATATGTACCACAAAAAGTTGACTCTATCTCTATCTCTTTCTCTTCGTGTTCCTCTCTTTTTCACACACATTAGTATAATAAATAATTAGTTTAGTGTTGTGGATTTACAGATAGATTTAAATAAATGGGATCACATTTTTTCATTAAACTTCATTGAGGTCGGTAAGTATTGTGTCCGGCGGTGGTCTCGGTTCGATTCCCGGCAGCGGCAGGCCGCCGCGCCGGGACTTGCGCGCGAGTGGCCGCGCCGCAAACGGGATTAATATTAAGATTTCCATCCCGATAACGTTCACGAATGAATAGTCCTCAGTTAATTTTATATAGCTTAAAATTTTAGAGGTGCAGATATTATCGACAGATTTTGTATCGAGACTATAATAAGGTGACCGCTAGCTTAGTAATAGTGAGTGAGGAGCTCCGGGTTCGATTTTGCGGAAGTAAAATTTATGTAACAGATAAGTAAATTCGATTTCAGGTCGCGGTTCAATTATGTAATTATGTTGTGTTGTTCTTAAATGAATGAATTTGTAGTAGGTATTGGTGTTAAACAGTTTACTTTACTATATACTTAGTACCCATGTCCACACAGTGAGCGAAAAAGGGGAATGAAGAATTAATAATTTCTTTTAAGTGAAAGACTCGCCGGTTACGTTATTTCTTTTATTTTATTGTCACATAAGATTCACTTTTCTCATTAACTTGAACTCTGTATTCAACAATGAAACAAGTCAAAAAGTGACAGAAGTGGGATTGGCCTGGTCGTTAGCTCGGAGGACCGATAACCGTTGGGAAAAAAAATTCCTCGAATGGAAGCCACGTACATTAGAAAAAGACTCCAACGTGATGACCTGGCCATTGATTGGGCATTTACAATATTCAGAAGACCGGTAAGAACGGGACAATTTAGGGAAGGGAGTTGATGGATTTAACAAAATTACATAAGTTAACTTAAAAACTTATCAGTTTTACGACAAGCAAACATTTACGTATCAATAAAAGGAAAAAAAACAATATATTGCAATAACATATGATTAATGCTTAAAACATTTCTCTTTAAAGGGAAGTATAAAGCGTGATAACTGCTGACATACATTTATTGCATGTTGTGAAATTTAATACAGTTCGTAAGTAGGTGACTTACAATATTATTGTCTGTGTCGACAATAAATTCGCTGAATTGTTAAATATTTATAATTATAGCAAACGTTACGTTACGGTCACGGTCTAAACATCTCTGTGGGTATGCAAAATTTGTTAACTTTGTACCTAAAAACTAAACAAAAACTGCAAATAAACTGTTGAATTGACAGGTTGCTCTGTAGAGCGGTCGACCGTGTGAACTCATGTAGTTATATTTAAAATGTATACATATGTATCATCAAAAATCAAAATCTATAAGAATACCTAATACCCATTACTGAAAGATTATTTGAAATTTCATTCCATGGACATTGTAAATGTAAAATAAAAACTTTTGACAAAATAGAACCGACTTTAACGCCGAAAAGGAAAAATTCAGTTAAACGCGGTTAATATTCCTAAATCGTTCTCCTAAGTTTGATGCGGTTTTCAGCATAGTAATCCTTTAAGTATAATTTCAAAGGGGTTTCGTTCACCGATCGTTTGTAATTTATCGAGAATTAAATATATTGAATAATTCTAGAAGTTCGACAAAACCTACCTACCTATAAGGTACATTATGATTATCTTATGGTGCGTACAGATTATGCAACATGTTATATAACTTCTGTTTTATAACACGTCCACACTATCTTACATTGTTGTCTAAAAATGAAACATGTTAAAAGACCGTACACATTAAAACAACATTGTTGTATAACAGTGTTTTATAACAATTCAAGGCGTGTCATTTCTTAAAATATAGCATATAACATTGTTGCAAAAACTATTAACATGTTATATAACTTGTTTTTGCAACACATATCGTCCACATTTAAAAAACATGTTAGTTAACTATATTTTAGAACATGTTTTGTTATATAGCTTGTACGTACCATAAGGTTTTCTCAGGATGCTTTACTTCACCGGACCAAGTGATACTTAGTCCATTAATAACGCAATTGAATTCAAAACAGTGATTTCAAAATCATTGTCTGTCTGTTTGCAATTTTGTTCGCAATAACGTAAGTAACGGCTGAACCGATGTGTTTACGATTTTTCTGTTACTATGATAAGCACTAACGTCCAGACGACAAGACTTTTCCACGGTTGGTAAACATTGCTGGTTCTAAATTAGCGATTAAAAGCAATACCACAATATTTTAAAAGTAAGTATTAAACATGTTGAAAATTCTTGTTCGTACATTTTATAAGCCATATGTAAATACGAGATTCAAAGCAAGTATTTCTATTAGTACATAAAGTGGCTATCGAATTTGTAGGTACTATAGTACGAATAATTTCAATATAATTAAAAGATAAACATTAAAAGTTTTCCTTCGTCAAAAGATATGAATTGTTGCTAAATTTGTTAAAAAATCATGGCTTAACGTTATAAAAAAGTTATTTGAAATACAGTTTTTAATAAAATGGCGCATAAATTTCACAATTTTCGCACGAATGGGCAGCGTTCGGCGTTGGTTTAATTTGAACTTAAAAAAATTAATTAGTCAGTCACGCCCCAATGAAGCTTCGGGAGGGGGAAATTCACAACTAAGTTACTTTTAAGTGCCGTAAAAAATGAAAAAATTTAATTTTTTTTCTTCTCACGTAATAAAATCCATTCCCGCGTGGGAGTTTCTTTGCTGCTTAATTGAAGTTTTTAGAGTCACATAGCCGAAGGGGAATATTTAATTACGTGCTATGTTCTCTCTTTTTTTACAGTCCAAGAGTTGCGAGCTCTTTGTGACCAATTAACATAGCAGACAGACTTAAATTACTGCCTATCCTATTTACCTCTAGCTAGGTTTCATTTGCGCTCTCTGGCACTTTGATTTTGATTTGTACTTTATTCGGAAAGCAAAATTTTAAGTGATAATAGAAACACGGTTCTGTTAAGAGTATAAAAGTATAAAAATATTTCATAACTTGAATTTTATTGTCATTACTAATGTGCTAAATGTCAAGAAGATCAGGTACAAAAGATTCAAGGTAATCAGATATCTTTAAACATGTTCAATTTGTCATACCTACTGTTACTCACGTATACGTGCCGTATCAAATGAAAATAAATTCCTTTTACGCGATATAATCACACAGACAATCGGGAGCGAAGAGGGAAATGCGCAAAAAATCACCGGCAAGCTAATGAAGAATTCATATGAAAAAACGCGTAATGAGGGGCGCTATCAAACTTTTATGATACGATTGGGGATGGGCCTTTATAGAATAAATATTGCATTTAATTCTATGTTCACGGAATTTATTTTAAACCTCCATACATACCTACCTATGTGAAGGTAATATCAATGGAAATATATTTCATACTATTCCATGATTTGCTATCTACAAAAGATACCTATGCTATTATACTCGGACCATTGTTCGTCTTAGCCAATATCTACTTGACTTTCCCAACAATGTCTTCTTAGTTTTGCAAGATGTTTCTCGTCCAACCACCTATTGTATCAGGTTATAAATATTAATGATATAATTAATATTGATATTTCATTTCCCAATTGATATTAGCTTCGTAATAACCCTACCATATTATAATGTCTGACCTTAAATGTAATAATAGAAAAATGATGTACTTGTTTACAAAAATTGACAATATGGCGAAATAAAAGAATATTATTACTACATATAATTATATTAATATACCATTATTGCTTTTAGTATACTATTGTTGTATTGGAAAAGCAGCTGAGGTCAAAATAAATTTGCTTTTCAGTGGGTATCTTAATAGCAGTTACGTCGCTGTAAAATATTTTAATATTTGATACATAATTATATACCTACCTACTTACGTGTATATGTGGCGTAATAAATGGCTCATGCCGGTTCAGATAAATACATGTTATGTTCAGTAAAAGTCCTTCCGTTTCCGAAATATTCGACATTTTCAACAATTTTAAAATTGTTCCACCCTTCGCAATTCTTTTTGACGCCAGGACTACAAATGAAGACATTTTTAGACTAAATAAATTATGTATTTAAGTTATTAATTACCTAGTAAGGAGCTAAAATGCTAACGAAACCAAGTGGCCACTACCTAAACCTAATATATTAAGATAAAATATAAGGACACAAACTCTTCGAACATTACACTTAACAATAACTGTGATTTAGTGACACCCTAACTAAATTTAGGGTTCCCCAGGCTCCGTGGACACCCCACGCGGTTGAATTGATTTATTTATAGCCCACTGTAAGTGTTTGGGTTTCCTTACCAGGTATACCACTTAGTCGCTTAAAGTGATTTCATTCCACTTTTTGAGAATTATGGGATTTTGTCAGAGCTTTCTATTTTCTGATATTACCTAAACTGTAAGAAACGGAAGCATAAGAAAGCTTTCAGCGATAGAATAAAACAATACGTACACAGTTTTATATTAAAGATGCAAAAAATAATGATAGGTACTATTTGCAAATTGAAATTCTATATTGGCACATAGCTCTATATTGAAAGGCAACTATCCAAAGTCAAATAATCAAAAAGAGGTTTGTTTTACATCCAAAAACTAAATATTTGTTCAGTCTCAGTTTGAACGTTATTGATGCATCGTACTGAAATAAATGAGTAAGAGTTCTTACGAATAGTCTTAGAGGAATTTCAAACATAGGCTTTCAAAAATATTTTCTTTATTACGTGTTTTATGAGCGTGTAGAGTTGTTATGAATTTATGATTAAACGATTTCCTTACGGTTGATACACAAAACAGCACAATCAATAATATAGACAACTGTTAAGACATGCAAAGACCTCAAAATGTTTTCAAACACCGATGTTGGTTAAGTTTTATGCATTTTGAATACGAATAAATGTCTTGAAAAATTATTGAAGTTGCGTGCAGGATTTGAGCTCGAATCATACGAACGAAATATTGAAATATTGTTGCAATATCTTTACTCTTCTTAATACGCATGGAACTTCAGTTAAATTCAATTAACCTTTCTTGAACATTGATTACTTTGTAAAACTCGTACAATATTTCATTACTTAATCTCCTTATCCCTTTAGGTGCAAATACAGAAATAATATAGGTATAATTCAAATTTTCCTAGCCTCTGGCTACCCCTAAAATATTCATCAAGCAATAACGTGGTTGTTACAGACACAATAGGAACGGAGTAACTATTAGTTATGTGATCTACACTACGAATAATGATGGTATGGACGAAATTCATGTTTCAAAATTCAACAACGTTTGCGGGGTCAGCTAGTATAATATAAGATGTGATTAAAATTGTTATTATTTATTTATCGTATTGAATTTATAGGTAGTTACGATCCCACCAAAAATATTCTGTAAAAAAATAGCAAAGTCTCGGTCGGAGCTGATTGTTTATCTCTAAAAAGTAATAAAATCTCTAGACCAAGTTGAGCCAAGTCTAAGGTTCCTTACTTGCTATTTCTTATTATTATAAATTAATGTTATACGACTTTCCTTTGAACATTTTTTACACGTTAGCGCCTTATTACCTGTAAGGCGCTGTTTCTGTCACCCACATGTAGTGAACGTGAACTGTCTGGAATTAAGAGCTCATAATATGGGGGCTGTTTTCTGTTGTCAGTATTAAGTACAGTTAGTAAATTGTTAGTTAGAGTCTCGTTTTGATTCTGTTACAGATGTACCTATTTCTACACTTAAAACGAGAAACTGAAATACAAATGTTTTAAAAACAATTATTATACGTTAGAAATATGGTAAGTAGGTATATGGTAATATGGTAGCGTGATAGCGGTAGGTACTATTCCGGTTGAACTCTAGGCTCTTACCTATTTTGTTACGTTAATGCACATCATAACATTAACCGTGTGTGGACAATCCTTTCTAACCCGTTTTAACGAAGAAAATCCTTAGTACGTAATCGTGACAACGTTTAATGATGTCCGGAAAAAAAGTTTATAGAAACGTCAGCAAATCATGGTAAAGTTTATTGGATATTAGTTAATACTCATAGAATCAGATTGATTACTGTGTCAAGAAGCTTGAACTTTCAAATGTCTACCGCCGCCGCCGCCGCGAATCATAATTTTAGCGACATATTGCTAGTGGCCGTCTAGGCTGGACCTGTAATTACTCACACACGGGGTCTGTAGATCCGAGGAGATAAGCCTTAACTTGTACTTTAGAGATATGCGTTAGTGCGTCGCATTGTTATTTGAAGATCATGCGTGTATGACACACGGTGCGTCAAAAGTATTGGCGTAGAAAAAAGTATGATCCAATCATTAAAAGGTCTATTACGAGTATACCTATAATTATTTTATGTCAATATCGGAAATACCTTATGTCGTTAAACAATTGCATCTTAAATAAATAAATGCAGTATCAGCTACCAAACAGAACACGTCTAATTATTCAATTATCTTCTCATGGCCATGTCACAATTGATTGTCATACATGAGTAGCAATCCAGACCAAGACATAGTGCCAAACATTTACTCGGTCTTACATGTAGGCATCAACTAATCAGTTATTGGATTGTGCTGTGTTCTCTCCGATCCCCAGCGAGACAATTGACACACGTATCTATCGGAATTGCCGGACACATGATCTACCCACATCTCTGTAAGCAGACTGAATCAGTCTAAACATCGGCAAACATTCATCCAATTAGAACGTTAAACCAAACAGCTAGATTAGTCAAATATTGTTTGTGTTAAACAATACAAGACCAATCTCCATACATCCAATATTAGGGAGCAACGATCACCGAACTGAGGGGATAGGTGGCCCCGGGCGACTGTTACATCAAACAAGGCTCCACAATGCCTCTTATATGTCTCAGTATTAGGTATATAGGCTCTATGTACAAACCTCAAATATACTGAAAGAACTTTCTTTAGTAAAGTTTCTTAAAGTTTCATGTTTAGTACGAAAAATTAAGGTATAAGTTGACTATACAAGGTGGATACCACCATTCAACAATAAATGAAACCACGAACCCTGCTTCATGCAAGGAACATATTAAATTTAGTAAAAAAGGCCTAATAGTATCTTATTTACAAAAATGATTTTTTCAAACAAACCAAATAGCACAAAAATACACGAAAAAATAGAACAGCCTATCTAAACATCGGTCACTCACTTTTGACACATGAACAAGTAAAGAACTAATGTCATCTGTGCTTTTGACAAGAGCGGCCACAATCTTCTGCTATATAATAATTGTGGTTAAAGTAAAGGAGGTAATTGATTGAAACATTTTTTGGGGGCTTAGGTAATCATTACATAAAATTAAATTTATTGTTGTATGGCGGTAACCATGTTGTATAAAAATACAATAAAAATACATCATAAACATTATCATCACATTCATACCACAATAACAAAAAGCACCAAACTCATTAAAACATTTCTAAATTCGAAATTTCTAATTTTCTAAAAATCTTTAAGTTTCATAATTAATTAGGTAGGTATTAGATTATATATACTTAAATTTATGAATATGATATAGCTATAATATAACTTTACTTTCGCTTAACGATTTTGTTGAAAATGCGTGATATTTAAAATCCATAAAATTAATTAACCCTGATGCAAAACGCACACGATTGATTAAATTTAAACTACGATCAAATAAAAAGAATAAAATGCAAAAACTTTGTGATCCCCCGATTGCCTGCGGCCAGTTAATTTAATAAACCGATCTGGCATGCGAACGGTACTATTTAAACACTAAACGAAATAACGTGGTTGTGTGCACTTGCTGCGCTGGTAGATTAGTAACATTTGGGGCGTCAGGCGCCATTCCTGGTTATACGCATAGGTGGTTTATAGGTTAACTGTAATGACCTTTCGATTGGTTTCACAATGGTACTAATTTGTTGAAGACGTGAATTAAAATTTTAAAATAAAATTGTTGTTAAGATTTCCTATTATTAACTATTGTGTATTGTTAACCTATTGTACATACCTATTGTTTTCTTGTCTGTAGTTTTTCACGTAGTTTATTAGCAATAACAGATTTTTTGCATGTAGGTATTGTGAATTTCCTGTAATAAATTCTGAAATCTCTATTTTGTGCAAAAGTAACACACATTTTTTTGATAAAATTCAGATAAGATTAAAATTTGACAACAAAAAGGACCATGAGTTTAGAATGACAGGAATTTTAGGAACCAAGACGGTGAGTGGAAAATCAATTAATTTCTTTCTCTTTATTTTGTTAATCAAACATTAAAATGACACAATTTAACGATTGAAGGTAGACTAGAGCACGAAATGCGAAGTAACTCTATTTATGTCAGATTTATGAGAAAAATCGACAGGTCTGCACATGTAAGTAAACAAACGACAGGTTTGTGCATGATAAACGCTTCAAATTATAGGGAGCAGGGAAGTCCCGACGTCAAATTATCGCATGTTAGCGGACAAAATACTATTCTTACTTTATGTAAATTACAGTGGGGACCAATGAATATTGATTTTTATTTTATTTCAATTTATCGGTTATTTTTTACGGGACTGCGAAAACAATTCGAATTAAGTATTAACGGATTTGAATTAGAGTCAAATTATCTAGAGTTTAAGTAAGAATATTTTTTAACAGTTGCAGGAAATCACTGCAGAGCAATCTATACACACAGAAGATAAGGAGGGTGCTGGTATGTATCTAAAGCGTGTGAAGTTTTCCAATCTTTATTTTTCAGCGTACAGGGATAATGTCTTTTCCTTTTAAAATGTAACTATTCAGATGCTGGAAGCTTGTGAGTATAAAATGACTTTAAAATATTTAGACACGTTTCTGTGCTGAAAATTCCCATTGCAAATTTTGTTGCCGCACTATTTTCGTGGAGTAAGGCGTGTATACCTTGCGAGCGAGACATGTAAAGGCGGGTGCACACCGAGTGAGTTAGGGTCGCGCACAACCATACGTCACTCGCCTCTGGGGAAAGCTGACCCGCCGCGGGGCCCTACTACGAGTTTCCGTCAACTCGACTATTTAGTAGAGGTGTAAAAGTAACGACAAAAAGCAAACCCGTATGTATTCGTTACTATAAAAATGAATACCCGTTACTATCGTATCGTTACTTGTTACTTTTGATACCTTAGTATAACCCAACAAAACGAATCGATTCGTATGTTGTATAGTTTGGTATCTACGCTTGTA
>DWJQ01001647.1:0-10696 GCA_018248915.1 Hesperia meskei straton | reverse complement strand
CTTTTTATCCTAGGTACGCACTGAAGCCGCGCCAGAAAGAGAAAGTCATTACTAAAGATTTCGTCTCTTTTTATCCGAGGTACGCTCTGAAGCATAGATGTAGCATAACACTGACGTTTAGATAGATTGCGAAAGAGCAAAACATACCTATAATACACGTATGGCAGAGCGAGATAGATAGACGAAACCAATTTTTAGATGGTATAGCGGGCTTAGCGGGCACTTGTCAAAAATTGTCCCTCAATTTTCTCAAAATACTTAATTTATTTTTTACATTTCTGTGTGGAATAACGTCCTTGTAGTGTTAATTAGTGATGGTTACTTGTGCGGTACCTGGATGTGACTCCTCTAGATATAAAAAAGACCAGGTACCTAGGCGTCGCGCTCGGCGGTGACATTGACAACGGGCAATTCATTTTTGGTTTCGTCCAAATAATAAAATTGCCGATCTTTAGATAATCAATCTATGCTCTGAAGCCTGGCTTCTGCCCTCTAGTGTACTATCTCTATGATGTTAATACCACACAGTTTATAACACTCAGTTATAACATAAAAATACAGTAGAACGAAATAAATAGGTACCACAGGAAATGACTAACCATTGAATATTAATGCTGGAATATCGATAATATACCGGTATTTAGATACCGATAAAAAGTACTTTTTGTGATCTAGGGTAAACGATGAATATTAAAATTAAAAATCATAAAATGTAGATATTATTCTCTTACATTTATCATGCATTTTGCTCTCATTTATCAACTTTCGCTAAAAATTTTTGCATTCGTACCGACATTGGCAGAAATAGTATACCTTTGTCTATAAGTTAAATGTTTATTATTTTATTTTCAATGATGATTTTCACAATACATTAAAAATATATACTACCTACCTACCTAGAGTTTCTGGCAAGCTGGCAACACTCAAATTACTGCGCGTCCATGTCAAGAAATAAATGAAGAAAGTGAATTTTGATCTGTGTAATTCGGGATCAATATATACTAAAAAATGCCGAATCCTCACACAAAGTAGTGTAAATTGTGTTCAAGATATAAAGAAGTAATAAAGACTTAAAAATATCTTCGATACGGTACATTGGCATGAGCCCTACACAAGTAAAAGTGTTCAGTAAGAATACACTGCAGTGAGGAGAAATGACGGGGCCGTCCTTTATCCTCGACTAAGTGAAGTGCGAGCTCTAAGCATCAGGGACTAATGAACCCTTAGTTTTTTCACCATTATGTAGTGAAATTGACATGAACTCGTGTGTTTTTAAAGTTTAGTGTTGTATTTAGTGTTATGCCGTCGAGATGATGTGGTTTTGTGCAGCGGTGGCGGCCGCGTTAATAGCTTTCCCGAGCGTGCGGGCTGAGCAAGTGCTGCTTCTCGATACGACTACCGAGAACACCCTGAGCTGGATTCGTTTTCCGTACGGACCACAAGCCAGTACGCCAGGATGGCTCGAGGAATCTTACACTAACTTTGAAAAACAGATCAACTGGCGCTCATACGTGGTGTGCGATGTGGCCCATCACAACGTCAATAATTGGCTTTGGACACCATTTATAGAACGTCGAAACGCAAATCGAATTTACATCGAAATAAAATTTACGATTCGTGACTGCTCCCTGTTTCCAGGGAATGCCCTAAGCTGTAAGGAAACCTTCAGTCTACTGTACTACGAGTTTGACGTTGCGACTCGTGAACTACCACCTTGGGGGCCCGAGAGTTACAAGCTTGTAGGCCGGATTGCAGCAGGGGAAGGAAGATTCAACACCAATTCTGAGGTACATATTAATACTGAGGTAAAGAGTGTAGCCGTTACCAAGAGGGGTGTATATTTTGCATTCAGGGATCAGGGTGCATGTATATCAATCTTAGCTGTAAAGGTTTATTTCATAACATGTCCAGAAGTAACAGTTAACTTTGCACGGTTCCCTGCAACACCGACAGGCCGGGAAGTTACTGTTATTGAACAGGCAAATGGTACTTGTGTTGAAAATGCAGAGACAGCGGCTGGTGAGGCTGCCCCTGTATATTTATGCAAGGGTGATGGAAAGTGGACCCTTCCTAGCGGATCTTGCAAGTGCCGTGCTGGTTTTGAACCTGACACCGCCACCCAAGTCTGCAATGAATGTGCTCCTGGCAAATTTAAATCTCACACTGGTGATGAGCCTTGCATTCCTTGCCCTGATTACTCTGAGTCAACAACTAATGCAGCAGCTGAATGTAAATGTGTCCCAGGTTTCTATAGAGCTAAAAAAGATCCCAAAAATGTACCATGTACACAACCACCATCTGCTCCAGAAAATCTTACAGTTACCTTTGCTGACCAATTTTCCATATCTCTAGCTTGGCAGCCACCCCATAAAACTGGAGGCCGTACTGACATCACTTACAAAGTTCATTGTACTAATTGTGGTCCCCACATAGAATATAGACCTGCAGCTAGTGGTCTGAATTCAACTAGAGTAACAATAGTAGGATTAGACCCAGTGACTGAGTATAAGTTTCAAGTTTTTGCTTCTAATGGGGTCACAGAATTAACAGGAGAGCCACCTAAAAAAATCGAGATTACTGCTGTTACAGAGGCATCCGTTGTCAGCATGGTCTCCAAATTGAGAGTCCATAGTGTAGAAAATGATAAGTTGTCTCTAACCTGGAATCCTCCTTCAGTAGATTTAAATGATCCAGACGATACAATTGAAAGTTATGAAGTAAAATGTTTCCCTAAAGATAATTCAGAAAAAGGCACAAATACTACATTAAAAATAACTAAAGAACCACATGTTACAATTACTGGCCTGAAAAGGGATACTGAGTATGGGATAAGAGTGAGAGCAAAAATGAAAAGAGGTTGGGGTGATTTTAGTGGAATAGTATATGCACGTACTGGCACTTTGCCTGACACAACTTTTGTGGGAGAAGAAGAAGGTGCTAATGTGCATGTAGTAGCAGGAGTCATGGTTGCTGTTGTAGTTCTTTGTGTAGTGGCAATCATTGCTACAGTACTTTTTCTGCGATCTCGATCTGATGATGAATGTGATAAGAAACAACCTAATGATTGTAATGCACTAAATTATCGCAATGGAGAAGTGTACACTGGTCCAGAAAGACCCACCAAGACTAGTAGTAATGCCACTACACCATTATTTGCTGGCACAGGTTCCAGAACTTACATTGATCCCCATACATATGAGGACCCTAACCAAGCTGTTAGGGAGTTTGCTCGGGAAATAGATGCTTCATGTATAACAATAGAAGCAATTATTGGTGGTGGTGAGTTTGGTGATGTCTGCCGTGGAAAGCTTAAACTGCCAGCAAGCTGTGGTCAAGAGATTGATGTTGCAATTAAAACACTCAAACCTGGATCCACAGAGAGAGCTAGAAGAGATTTTCTAGCAGAAGCATCAATAATGGGCCAATTTGAACATCCAAATGTAATATTTTTGCAGGGTGTAGTTACAAAGTGTAATCCAATAATGATTATTACTGAATTTATGGAAAATGGTTCATTGGACACTTTCTTGCGAGCCAATGATGGGAAATTCCGTGTGTTGCAATTAGTTGGTATGTTACGTGGTATTGCAACTGGTATGCAATATCTTTCTGAGATGAATTACATACATCGAGACTTAGCTGCGCGAAATGTACTTGTCAATTCGCAGCTTGTATGCAAAATTGCCGACTTTGGTTTGTCTCGTGAAATTGAATCGGCGGCAGATGGAGCTTATACGACTCGCGGAGGAAAAATACCCGTTAGATGGACTGCCCCTGAAGCCATTGCTTTCAGAAAGTTCACTTCAGCGAGCGATGTCTGGTCTATGGGCATTGTATGTTGGGAAGTAATGAGCTTTGGTGAACGTCCGTATTGGAACTGGTCTAATCAAGATGTAATTAAATCGATCGAAAAGGGGTACCGTTTACCCGCGCCTATGGATTGTCCAGAAGCTGTATATCAGCTGATGCTGGATTGCTGGCAGAAAGAACGTACCCACCGACCTACATTTGCCAGTATTGTCAAGACTCTAGATAAACTGATTCGCTGTCCAGACACATTAAGAAAGATAGCGCAAAATCGCTCCGCCGACCCACTTGCTGGAGACACACCTGATTTGATACAATTTTCATCGGTGGAGGAGTGGTTGGAATGTATAAAAATGTCACGTTATATTGAAAAATTCAGAGCTGCCGATATCACTGATATGGATGCCGTGGTTGATCTTACTGTTCATCAGTTGGCAGCATTAGGTGTCACCTTGGTGGGGCATCAAAAGAAAATTATGAATAGCGTGCAAAGTATGCGTGCACAAATTCGTGTCAGTGGCCCTTATGGGTTTCTCGTTTAATGTTTTTATATAAATGCTGTGTATGTTAGTGGGAACTCAAAATGTACTGTAATGTGAATGTTGTCTCCCACAATGAAGTGATTTAAATGTAATGATTTACATTGCGAACTTAATGCATTTTGTATATTTTTCTATAAAAGAACTGTAGACTTAGCAATAGAATTAATGACAGAGATATCTTTTCTTAAATGTTAAGAAAAATTATTCAAATATGCTTTCTATATAATATGTATACACATTTTTTTGTATTGATGTTCTTATTATTATTATCATTAGTAAGGCAGCCTATCAGATGCCTAAATTGAGATGATCTACCTATTGGAATATCAGGCCTCAAAATAGTAACCCCCATTGTTTTTACATAGTATAAGTAAAATCAACTGGTTGAAAATCTGAGCTTTATTATAATATATTACCGTCTTTAGGTATTGTACAACGAAATCAGCGCCATTAGATATCGTAAATGATTAAAAAGATATGTTTGAAATTTTAACAAATATTTATTTAGTTCCTTACAAGCCAGTGTTAGTGTTATACATTTAAAATTATTTACCTCCGACTGATCTTTTTATTCTTTTATTAATGTGTCTACTATTTGGTATGTTGCATGAAAGTCTGATATAAATTTGTTATGATAAAAGTCCTTATATACTTCTTATTATAATTACTTTTTAAGTGTGGGATGATACTAAAATAAGATATACAAACCTAAAAATTACAATCTTTATTGTTGATTGAAGCGCAAAACAAAAAAGAAATGTAGTAAATATTAATTACACCATTAAGTTTTCTCTAAATCCGTCTCAAATGCAGCATTAACATTCCGAGCAGTAAATAACATTTTTTATCTAATTAAATAAAGTAGGTAGCTAAATTTTCTGTAATCGTTTTTGGTGTTATTATGTTAAAAATATTAGGTTTAAAGAAATATTTTTTAATACTCATGCTTTTTGCTAAGTGGGCATTTAAGGGTGTCTTTTATACAGAAATATTGTGATGAAACAAAGTACTTAATAAACTTGCCACAACAAGCCAATTAGTTTTGTTACATATTATTATTTAATCACTATGATTTATGTACATAAGAATAATTTTAGTTATTATTAATTTTGGACTTCACTCGATTCCATATATAAAGTAATAATTTAAGTCTTTTAATACAAAGTTTAAATACAATTTCTTGCTATATTGTGAATATTAAACATGTTATTTGGTTTATTTATGTTAAGCATCTTTTCGCTTTTATGCAGACATTTCTCAAAAGCTGTGTTAGTTCGAAATAAAAAAGTTTGAGTCATACTCGTGATGTGGAAGATGGAGTCCATTCTAAAGGACTGAGAGCCAGATTAGACTTTCGAGTGAAAAGTTGAAAACTTTTTGTGGCTGCTGAGTTTGAAATGAGCCATAGGATAATAGTGAATAAAAACTGGAATATGTATGATGCGCTCCATAAAGAGATCTCATGTTATTGTACCTCTACTGTTATACCCAATCATAACTGTTCAAAATAAAAATTTGTAATACATGGCGGCAGCCAAAATACTGCTAAACTCGAAGTTGTATTTCAATCAAATTATTATTTTGTACGTCATTTCAATAATACTCAGTAGTAATAAAAATCCTCCTGCAAATGTAACATTGTACTGCCATTGTGTTCCAAGTTTCAAGTTTACAATATACTTTTTGTTTCCGTGAAGCGTTAATCGTATCGCTTACACTTGATACGTGCAAAATTGCAGAAGCATACAATATCGAAACGACATCCACATGCCTCGGTGTCTCGCTTCCCTGGATGAGTCACAGACTCACGTAATTGTTTCCGTACTGATATACTTCCGCGAGCCGCATTTTTCGAGCGACACTCGCCTTTTTTTGTTTTTTTTTTAACGAGTGAAGTACAAAGTCTGCTCGGATGGCGTGTTTTTCGAGGTACTTTTATTTAGATTCCCTTACTTGGAACAATTTATAGACATAGTCGAGTACGGTATACTGCCAATATAGTTATAAGTGCTTCGCTTATTATTCGCCGCTTTCGATGTGAGTGGACGGAAGCATGTGATCGTGTAAAATAAGCAATGCGAATATTTGACTTTGCTAAAATTGTATCAAAATTTAATAAGGCAAAGCGATATATCAATAATCATCATGTATATTGCGTTATATTGGATATTAATATTAAGGCGATTGTCGTATTCATTAAATCATTTACTTAGTTAAAGACTGCATAATTGGCTAAAATTATATTCGCCTTTATTAAAAATACATCTAGGTATATGTACCCGTTATTTTTATACCTATCTACATGGTAAACACAGCATTAATTGTACATAATACACTATCGATATGAAAATAATAAAGTTGTGCTAGGCATTTCACAAAGGCCGCCAATTTGTACAAAAGTACTATAATTTCGAAGAATACCTACATAAAAAGTAATTGTAACTTAATCCAAATTCTAGCAAATAGAATATGCCAATGCGGCTTTTGTGGCAAACATAATGCTCATTGCGTCGGGTGACGGTTTATTCCGGTTTCAGCTTAAAAGACAATGCCGGCTAAATTACAAATTATTTGTACGATCGTTAATTGCAATATTGAAATGAGTGTTTTTCCTTCTAATAACATAACTAGTTCAAATTACATCATCTAACTTTGTCAATTAAGCTGAATAATATCTTCCTGCAAGTTTGTTTTGTTTCTTGAGCTGAGCGCTGTATTGTATTTTAAATTGGATTAATTCTACAATTCATTCACTAAGTTACTAGGTTTCATTTTATCCTTTACACTGTATCTATACTTACAAAATACATTTGAACATACTGGCCGCTCACAATTACTCATGTGAAGCCCGAAACGCACTCACCCTTCACATATTATCGTGGTTAACAACCGCAAATCTAACTATGACGTGATTATCTTGCTATTCAATTGTTCAAGTCCTTGCATATTGACAATGCAGGTAATATTCCATCCTCCGTTAGTTAGTCGGCCTTTGATATTTTATAATGATGACCATCTAATGGACAACAACAGTATTGTTTAACGGTAATTGGATATGAGCGATCAACAAGACGTTTGATTAATTTTGGACTTGTTGCACATTACATGTAGCAATGTGTAACAAGAGTCCTACCTGATAATTTATAATTTATGTAGTAATATGTAACCATGGCGTCAAAGTCGAATTATTTAAAGATAATTATGGGACGGGACTTCGTCAAAAAAAAGGGTTTCCTTTGAATATAGATTTATAATTTTTTTTAATAATACAACAATGGGTAATTTTCTTTATTAAGCGTTTTTAAACCATGATCTCAAATACTTGCATTTTAACCGATATAGCAGTTATGTTAAATGTCATATTACTATATCATTATAAAAAAGTATCTAATCATACGTGTAAATCAATATCGTCAACCCGTTTCTTAATTAATGTCTTGCTCATTTATGGTATGTCTGGCGTGTTATACATTTTTCATCAATGACTACAAAATTGCATTAAAGGTTATTTTTTGCAACCTATTTCCGAAACTATTTTCGTTTGTAAGAAAACTTTATACTCAATTATTTTCTAAGAAAAATGTCTGAAAGGTTTTGTACGTTTACGATTAAATATACACCAAGTTTAAATAAGTTGTATACAGCGTGCATAGAAGTAAGTAAAACATTGTTTGTACTGAAGAACGTTGATTGTAGTTACAGAATTTTTTTTGTATTCGTGTATTAGAAAATGAAAATAAATTTGTAATTTTGTAGCTCATAGTCCGGATTGCCCGTTAAGATAATATAATTATTATGTCCAGTTTTAGCTTTGAACTGGGTACATGTTTACTTTGAATCATAACATACATATTGTCTAATTGTTTAAGTGCCATCATTTCAAAGATAAATAGTAAATAATTATGATTTTGCATCTAAGTAATCATCCTGTACTTGAATAGTTTGCAATTGTTTGAACACTAAGAAATAACAAACTCATAGTTACATGGAACAGATGAAAGTTCATTGTGATACTGGTACTCACGATATAAATGGAAACCGACAAAGTAATGTGTCGAAAATACTGCCGTGACCACGGCCCATTCAAGCAAGTCCAAACATCGACATCTCGTAAGTACCGGTATATAGTAAAATGTGTAAAATCGACACTAAGTTAAGTTTAAAAACATATACAAATTTAATGTTCAACATCATACACAGGTAAATTAGCACTCGAGTTGTACAATCGAAAGCAATATTGAAACACCAATTTTGATCACATTTCACGTTAGCAGTAATGGATATCTATAAATAATGTTATGTATACATATATGTATAAGTATATTGAGAGGTCAAACACATTATTTATGACCTTTTTTATTTTTAAAAAATTAGCTAGAATGAATTGAAAAAAGATTTTTGATACATTGGACATAGAAGAATGTGTAAGATAGTTTAAAAGTATTAAAGTCCAGTAATCTGAAATAATTGTCTAGGGTAGTGCCACGTCAATGTTCTTTGGGGATATACTTAGAAAACAAGTATTATAAGTCGATTAGTCTTTTGTGTAGGTTTATTGCGACGTTTGTGACATTTTGCTGAAGTTTTGGTGATGTAATGTAGGTGTTTATTCATTCAAGAGCTTATTCTTTCGCTGCCGATTTACTTTTTATCTTAATGGTGTAGAGTGAAAATACCTAATGCTAAATTAAATGTTGTACATTGTGTCTCCGATAATAATTATTACGCCTAAAGCAATAATAACGCCTCTCTTAGACAACTTTAAGTTTTCATTTTCTTAAATGGAGTCAGTTATTTACCCTTCACTGAACTAGTTGCAACTTTCCTCATCGGCCAGCCTTGTGACTTAGTGTTTTGTATTTGTTTATTGGGACTAGTGTAAGGAAAGCGATAATGTCATTTTTGCCAATTATATTTAAGTTGACTTTAAATTATTTTAGTATTGTTTGTATATATATGGAGAAAAATAATGAAACTAGCCTCATTATCTCGTTGACTTTTAATTTAATGTAGAAAACACATTGAAGACCGATGTGGAGAGAATAACAAATTTACAACACATGTGATACGTCGAGATTTAGGGCCATATTCTTAAATAATATTTAGTATTAACAATTGCTTATGCAAGTCGAAATAAAGTAGGACAATTTATCCTTTATACTGAAGACAATGAATTAGTTGAACCGTAGTAACACCAATCATAGCCTAATTAACTGTAATTCATAGAATGATCTTAGATTTATTTATAAGATTTTTTATATTATAGAGTTTGCAGGAGCGTATATTTTTTTGCAATGTCAGGGACTTATACATCTACAGTTTAGAAGTGGAAAGTTGAAGACACTGGATAATAGGTACCTATAGCGAATTGGAATACGATTGATTATATTCTTGTGGTTTGAAGAAGTCCGTTGATACAATTACGATTTTATTAAACGCTCCTGCAGATAGTATACAGACGTTATAGAGTATAACCTAGGCAGTTTTAAATTTTTAAAATCGGTTTAGATAAAAACGATAAAAGTGTAAGCTTGGCTATAATTTATGTAATAAACTATTGATATTGATTGAGTGTTTAATTTATAGATTTAAAGATGAACCAATCTGGGCTACATTTTTCCTTATACTGGAAAAAATTGCCGTGGTGTTAACCCATTTCATCCCCGTAGTTTTGATTAACCAAACCCATCATGATAAAAGGTAATAAAGTTGCAGATTAGTAAGTAAGAAAATTGTTGGTGTGCGCATCAACAAGCCAAATTAAAATTTAAAGATATTAGAAGAAGGAATAAATTGAAATCGTCTTTTGACGATTACCTATTCTTATATGAAATCCAAGTGAACTTAGTAGAACTAGAATTCGATAACATAATAATTATACTTGTATTCAAAGATAAAATCGATAGTTTTAGCGTAAGGGCCTAATGAGTGGCCTGTTCTTAATTTTAAAAACTATACGAACCGAACATACGAATGTCTCAGTAACGTGCGTTACTATTGCAACGTATGCACACAAGTTCTGTGCATCTTTGAGTTTCTTTGATTCTTTGAGCTTTTATGTCGTTCGTATCATTTCAGTTTACATAATGAGAGGCAGCCGCCAGCTAAAAAGATTACGATACCATTTTGACCAGCGAACAAAAAAAGTTCGCTTTTTGTTTACTGCACGAAATACGGAAAACTGACCGATCTATGCGAATATCAGATATCAGCATAATATTTATAGTCCAACTAGAGAACCGCCCTCGCTTCGCTTCGGGACCCGTAGGGAACAGCCGCGTAGGTCCCGCTCCCGTCGGATTCTCGGGATAAATAGTAGCCTATATGTTATACTGGAACTTAGGCTA
>DWJQ01001646.1:0-10696 GCA_018248915.1 Hesperia meskei straton | reverse complement strand
AACTATCGTGTCAGACCTCCTTGGTGCGTGGATGCCTACTACAAGTAATCTTATCTCGAAGACGGAGGTAAGTATAACTAATATTTTTAAGTTCGCTGGGCAGTCTCTAGATTTTATATCGTAATCGGTTCAAACGTCAAAATGACACCAAGCACGGATTTACGATCGTCCATTAGTCAAACAATATCTCGGCGCGTCATCCGAACAGATCGGTTGGCTGATATAAGTCCCGACGGACTCGTGCAAGCCCAACTATACACGGTATCTTACTGAAGCAATGCTTATTGGGTGAGTAAATATTATTACCCTTTATACTAAGTAATTTCAACTCATAAGCGCACAACCGCCATGTATTAGACTCTTCGAGTAATTAAGAATTTCTAGGCGGATTAATTCAATGGTAAGTGGACAATCCAAAGATACATAAGCACGGTGTGTCGCAGACCTAAGCATTTCCAAACTGCAGCACTGTTTTATTTGAGTTTCAAATGGATGTAGATCTCGATTTAGCCCAACAAAGCTTCCATACTATCTACATCCCAAGGAAAAATTTCATCATGGAAATATAACAATAACACTACAATGTCATAAAAGGGCTAATATTAAATGTAAGGCACGGTATCTCAGAAGTTACGGATAAAAATTTTGTAAGCTAAGCAAGGAATTGGGTCAGAGAGCTTACACGACTTTTCACTAACAAAGTAACAATAGACGATAAAAGTATGAGCTTGTAATAAAAGTTGTCCTAACCTACTTGGGCTTTGGCTTTTATGTACAAACACATCTCATCAAAACAATTCGAGGGAAATAATTTTGTCGTATCCAACACGTTACATGAAAACAAAAGGGAAAGTGCCAAAATATCTTATATCGAAAGCTGTTTTATTTTTTATAACTTAATTACTTTTAATTACGTGATGAGCGAATCGTAAATCAGTAGACAAACGGAGAAGAAAATGATCCTACCAAAAACATTTTTATGTAAAATATTGCCAAAAGCTATCAGTTTTTATTTTTTTTTATAGCCTGAAGGGCTGACGAAAAAGCGGACGAGCCACCTGTTGGTAAGTGGTCATCGTCGCCTATGGACACCTGCAACACCAGCGGAGTCACCTGTGCAACGCCGGCCCGGAAGGAGAGCTCTTTATACACCTTTCCTGAAGAATCCCATGTCATAGCGCTCCGGGAATACCTCAGAAGAAAGCTCATTCCACGGCTTGCAAGTTTGCGCAAAAATGATCGTGAGAATCGGACTGTAGTCGTTCGCCACGGATCCAAGCGATATACCAAGCTTTTAACTCTTCACTCCCATACTCAACAAGTCCTAAATTTACTAAATCAACACCTTGTAGTGCCCTTGCCCTTCGCTTGGCTTGTCATGGCAGGGGCAAAGCCGTGCCTCCATATTCTGAATTATAATTACCTAAGACTACTTCTACGCGCAAAAAAGGCTCGATACATAATTACATATCTACCTATTCAATTCACTGGCCCTGTATCATCAAGTTTAATTCCAAAGATACTCATCTCATGCATGATGGTAGGCTAAGTAGGTATTTATTTCTAAAATAAATAGTGACACATTTATTAGTTTTTCGGTCAGTGTCGGAGCCTTAATACAGGTCACCCTCGACTTGTTTTGGTCGGCAATGCAACGCTGCGCGTTTTTTATTAATCATACCTAGAGGCTATAGAGACCATAAGCAGACTTGTCTTTTTATGTACATACCGTACATAAAAAGATATTTCTAGTGCGTGTATGATATAGTATATATAGGCTTTTATTTAGTTTGGTTTAATTTACTCAGAAATCTACTTACCTTTTTGTTATTAAAAATACGCGTTCAAAACATCATCCACATTGGTTGCAATCAAATGAAACATAACAGTTCAATATAATTTGTTCTAATTTGATGCTCGTCCCCACCAAGCTAATTTACGGGTTCACAGAATTCCAGTACAAATTAATATTCTATTAAACATTTGAAACGAACTACATATGTATCGTTTAAATTGTTACAGGAATCAAATTAATCATTTCGACTGAAAAACAATCATTATTTATCAAAGCGAATTAACACGAAAAATAGGCGTGACACTTTTATGGACCTGCGCAATAATGTTATGAAATGACAAAATAAAGAAAATTAAATCATTATTTATTGTATAAACAAGTACCTACCTACAAAAACCTAATTGCTTCCACACTAGGATTTTTAGTGTATAGAATTTAAACCTACAGGGAAATTGGAACCTAGCTAATCATTATCTATTTCTGGTAATAAAATAATAATTGACAAAAGTGGCCACCATCTTCCATGGATAAGTATTAGCAACACCAAAGGTGTCACTGATGTTCGTCGTCCAAGAATGAAAGAAAAATGTCATGATCACGGTAATTAAATAACATTTTTCGTAAAATCATAATTAAACGGTATTTTGTATATTGAAATAATCTATTCATATAATATAGACGAAGATAGAACCGTGCCCTTCAGTGGTCCGCTAATGGGCTGAAACTAAAGAAATCGAGTAGGTAATAACAAAGGCAATCATCCACAGTAGCCGCGGAGCTTTTGACTGACAGGTATCCAGCCGATTAGGTATGGACGCTATCCGTGGACCGGTCATGTGCTGTTTGTATGTTAATGTGCACGTCATGAGCATGCGGACATTTTCAACTTACGACTGATGCCTCTTAAAACTCGAGCTCGCTAGTTGATGCATGCTACTTCGTGATTTTATTAGATTTCCATGCAGTATTCTAAACAAACAAATCAATTCTTTTTAACAAGGCCAAATTATAAGCATATATTTTTCATTTATTCTCGTTGGTTGTTTGTCATAGAGTTTCATAATACACTCACATCATTGTTAAACCTTGTACAGAAGAAAATAACCAAAAACAACATGCTGCAAACGAAAACAAACAAGTTATAATTCCCAGAACAAGCAGACGAGTAAACACTAAACAAGCAATTTCGATAAAAGTATGTAAAATTATGACTTGTATCATGGCTTAACAGAATGGGCGTAAATTTATGGTTTCGGTATCGCCGCTGATCCGTGAAACCAGTAATTAATTGGCAGTTGAACGGCGTGGCAAGTACACGTTCTCAAGATGGGCATTACTTATGTGTAGCGTGGAAACCGGTCGTACCCTATAGGGTATTGCAATTACACTTACTCTAGGTGAGGGGCACACTATGTCCATCGACGACCAAGTCAGATTGATATCTTCGGAGGGACAAAAGCGACTCTTACTGAATAATAACATTTTCAACTGCTGCGAAATTATGTATGTGTAAATGTGTCCTGAGCATCAGTGTGATTTATCAAGTTCATACACATTTCAGGTTTAGATAACCTCGCACCGCATAACAATATTCGTATTTCTCACCGGACTCTTAAAATAACTTTTGGAAGTTATGATTTTAACAATTTCCCACGATATGTAAATTACATCAGATCTCTACATAAAAAAAATATTTTTAAATCTTTATTTATTTGCTAATTTTGTGTTATAATAATATTTTATTGTTATAATCTGAACAACCTAAGTATACTAAAACGGCGTGTTTACAAATTATAGAGTCTGTTTCCATAAATGTTGCACACAACGACAAAGTATTACAAGTAATATACGCCTCGATGCTATTCAGTATTGTAATATATCTCAATGGAGTAGTTTGCCAGGAGCTTACTCGCTAGGCATAAAGCCGTAAGGGAGTAAATCAGGTGGTAAATAGCAATTATTTTACAATTTGTCTTTGACGTAAATGTCGTATTGTTAAAGTAGCGTGCCCAGTTGTCATGCTTACTAAATGTTGGGATATGTGAGTGTGATAATTGATATGAACATTTGAACAGTTTAAACGCAGTAGCTAGTGTTTTTAATACCACACGCTCATTCATAGCCCGACACTAGGATTCCCTGTGTCGTGTTTGCCATGGACAGTACACAAGTCGAGAACACACACATAGGTACTCAGACCTAGAATAGAAACTCATCGTTAAAAATTTCGCCACGCTGAAAATCGAACCCAGGATCAATTGAATGGCGATCTGGCATGTTAACCATTGCGCAATTCGGGTCGCTTAATATAAAATAATACATACATAACTTAAACATATTGATAACAAACCTAAAATCGCCAAAAGATATAGAGACACCTTCACCCCCATTTTTTATTAAATCTAGGACACCAGAAGCACTTTAAACTCCAACTTACCCTTCGATTAAGTTATTCATATACTACTTGCAATATTCTGCCCTCGATGCATGAAGAGTCTCCAGATTCTATCTGATTAGGCGCTCAGGCACTACACGAACATAGCTTAACTTGCACGATCTATAGATTACCTAAGGTGCTACTTATTTCATTGCTATGATAGCAAAATTAAAATGTGTTATAAATTTTACATAATAAGATGTTGGTGTTGTTTATTTTTAAAGCAATTTAAGATATTAATTCTTCGGTGAATTCAAATTTAAGCTTGTCTTATGGCCACTAAAAAATTAACCTACTTTTTTAAAACTAAACTAAAGGAAGTAAAAAGCATGATATTTAATTTCTTTAATACCGTCAAAAATATTCACTGAACTTATAACCGACTAAATTTATTTTTCGTAATTTATATGACAAAAATGAAAACGAAAACCCTAAAAAATTACGTCTTAACATAAACAGCAATTCAACATAATTATGTAATATATTCTTTCGATGCACTTACGTAGTGCGATGTTCTTCATTGTATTAATCATATGATATTACGTATGTAGAAGTGGCAACAAGGGGCGTGAGTGGAAAAATCGTGCAATTTTCCGGGTGCCGTTACAGCTAATACGGCCTTCGGAGGCGGTTGTCGATTAATCTCTGTCGACGGTGATGAGCTCCGACTGCTCGATATAAAGAACCAATCGACCGAGAACCCTGACGCTCCATATAATATCCTCATTAGCTTCCAGTAAAACGACGTAAAGAACGGAAGATATGGATCAGAATAACCTGGCTGACACTTGTAAGAGGGGTCTTTTTAAATGTGGAATGTTAGGATGAAACCGTTACAGAATATTGACAATTAGAAACGCACTTGCATAGACACGTTACAGAAAAAATCTAGATTGCGTAGAGAAGAATGTGTCTAACAAACAAAAACTCCAATAAGAAGCCGCAGTTAATTTCATTGACAGTCATGAAATTCACGAAGTAGTTACCATAGCGCAAGTCGTAAATACTATTGCAATAGTAGTTAAGAAACGTTGAACTAAATACGTTATTTACGATTCTAGTTCGATTCGAAATCAAATCTCCTTATCCCAGACGTGAACAAGAAATCAAGTGAGCAACTACCTACTAAACAAGTCGCAAACTGAGTCGATCCAATACGGGCCGAGAACGTAATACAGCCGAGCACGTTCCGATGCAAATAAGAGCATTTATGCGAGGCGCCTACAATGGTCATTACCACGTTTCAATTCTCCCGGAATTGCGTTGGTCTAAACAGCTAAATGGTGTAAAACGAAACCTACGCGACTACAGCACGGATATGTGGCACATGTGGAATATTCATGACTCGCCTAGTAAACTGTGTGGCGAAAACGATTCAATAGCACCCAACTAACACTTTGCAACTGCGAACAGTCGTAAAGAGATCAACAACAAGAGAGATTGCAAAGTATTGCAGACGAATCGTTGCGCGTTGATGCTTTTTAATGTGCAAAGCGCATGTTGCAACTGACGGTATACGCAGATGCCCATTCCCAGAGGCATTAAGTTATTAGCTAGACGCTTGGTTTCGATACACGCTCGGACACTGTACTGAACATTTCACTCTTCAATTTGAATTCAATGGACGGAATTAGAGAAGGTCCACGCGGCACGTTCGCCGAACCAGTTCGATAAAGTACCTACATTATGTGACGTGAGATTTTCTCAACAGTACGTTTAGCAAGTTCCCACTCATACTCACTTCGTGTTCCTATTTTCACATCCCAGACAAGTTAGCCTAGAAGTAAAAAGAATATGTACCTATATTATGTGCTTTGGAAAATCTATTCGATACTGACAAATTTAACAAGAGCGAATAGAAGATTTAATTAAGTGTGAATTTAATTTAGTCTACGGTGCGGCCATTGTCACATCAGACCGTAAATTTGCGAACAGTTGATTAGCGTAATTGAGGTCATTAAACGGAGCGGCCGCGGTGATAGGCGTATCGTGTTTAATTAACAAACGAGTGGACTGATATTGAATTATCTTAATGTAGATGCGCTCGGCCGGTGTGGTCCAAAGGTGTGTCTACCCATCGACACTCGATAAAACTTCGAATAAACTTTTAGGTCAACTTTTACTGATCAATCCAAAACATTCGTAGTATACAGTTCCTTTGTAATAATTATTCTTTTATCTATTCATTACCTACTCCTTCTATTTTTCTACTGTGCCCATCGATTAACATTTATGTTAGAAATTATCTACATTAGCAATTTTTCAATAAACTTACACTACTCTGTTTGGTCTTGTTGTTATAAGCATAGCACACGCGTGATTTTCTATTTAGTTCAACAAACAAAACAAGACGGTTTTAGTTTTTTTTAACAAATAAAGCAAACGAGAAGAGACCGCTAGTTTTGTAGTATAGGTATAAAGTACCTATAATGCAGGGTTATACACAAAAGGGTTACGAAAATATCATGGTGTGGAAGGCACTGTAAATATTGTAACATGTGGACCGGAGAGGTATTTGAGCGACCCTAGGACCAATTTTATCGAGTCGCAAACTCAACAAATTATTATTACTTTCTCTAGTTGGGTTTAGGAAACAAAATAGTTAACTATATATATAATGATATAGATCTACGAATAATAGTAAATGTTTAAATTTTTGTCAAATTTAACTGTAATTGGTTAATAAGAACTTGCATATTCATTAATAAAAAACTAATAAGGTAAACTGAAGTCGGCAGTATGGGTATAACATAGAGAACCTTACACTGGAATAGGTACCTGTGTTGCTACATCCAATTGAAACAAAACATATTTTGTATCTCTAGGTATATCTTTAGGTATGTCTGTCTCAATTAGTAACCTAATCCGCGACCTGTTTTCTGCAAATAAAATATTAGGGAGCTAAAGGATATTATGTATTATTCTCATAACGTAAATGTAGCACAGATGTGTACATAGTTTTGCACCTGAATAATATATGTATGAATTGATATTACACGACGTGTCCAAAACACGCCAAACTTCAAAGCTCCTGAAACCAGGGTCGTCAACGCGTTATCACGTGTGTACAATTAAACAAACAACAATTTGTGGTGACGCAGCCTTTGTTTATCGTTTAACTCAACGGACAGCTGAATCTTTTAATCCTAAACAAATATCGCCCGCACGGTGCGTTTCCCTCTATAAATTTTCTATCTCTCGCGTGGCACGGGGCCGTGGTAAAGCCGCTACCATTCGAGATACAATGAGAAACGGTAAACGAACGATTAAATCGCACAGTCGCCGGCAATAATATAAACAACTGATTAAACAGGCCCCGCGGTCACAAAAGGAGACATTAGTTAAGGGCCAGTCTTCGCTGCGTAACAAACCGATAATGGCAGGAAGTGATAGCGGGAAACTGGTACACCATGCACGAATGTTGGAAACTACTCGAGTTTATTACAGTGCACTGTGCCAAGCCGCGGCTGCTGCGTTATGTCTATTGTTTTTCTTATCAGTCACACTCCTTAAGCCTACACTAGACCTTTATAGTGAAACCTAAAAATCATTGCCATAACTTTCCATATCGCAGTGATACCTACAGAGAGTGCTCCGTATACAACATGATACTACCCGGATAATTACGGTAATTATCGATGCCACCGATATTAAACAAGGTGCGCAAACAGCTCTCGCTTATGCTAATGTAAGGTCCAGTTTGTTTAAGGCTAATATAAAATGTTCAAGTATTTGCTTAGGGCCTTAGGGGAGTACGGAAACGGGAAATTAAAGAAAAAGGTTGAGGGCTGCTTTTCGAGGGCTTATCTCTTTTACGAATTAAAGTGAAGGACTATAAGCACGATGAGTCCTCGAGTGAGCGGGGTGGGCGTTATAATTAGAAGGCGAAATGCGCAGCCACGCGTCTTCCAACGATAATAATCATCTCCATTTCTTAGGCGCTTAGCGTGTGAATTTATATGAGATAATTTTATATGGCAAATATTAGGAAAATTATTCATATTAAGATAAAACATGGTGATCTCTTAAAAGGTGGAAATACGTAGTATGCACTAATGTAACAATAGGTACGAATCTATGAATATACCTATCAAAGTACAATTTTTTGCCAATGGTCTCGGAAAAATACCGGAGAAAATTAAATGCTCCATTATGCGAAAAGATATGATAATAATATCCAATGATGATAGACTGCGATAGAAAGTTTTATAATAATCGTTTGTATTAATATTTTGTATTTTCTATAACAGCCATAGATAAAAGTACATACATCTCATACATACTCTGTATTTCATGAGAATCATAACAACCCTGTGACAGAAGGTTGACAGCCTAAATATACAGGGTATTGTTAGCACCCTTAACATCACCAGCACCCATAAGAAAACCCAAAACAGCATTCGAGCGCTAGTACAGTCAGAGGGAGATATGTAGGTACATGTTATTTTCAAAACTCGCTACCTCTAATAACTTGTGCCAGAGCAATGTACACGGAGCTATCGCGTCGCGCACTCGCTAATTTCTGCGACCACTCGACACCCATCCAACAACTTCTAGGCGCTGCCCGTGATTATAAGACGGCGGATGATTTATTTATTAGCTCATCTGCGGAAAGCGCTAAAATAAACAACGTATTAAAAGTTGGGCCCTCACTTGATTACAATTTATTTTTAGAAACAAAATGTTGGCCTTGTGCGAGCTAATTTGAAAATTTATTCCATTTTTAATAAGCATTTGAGGAATGGTGTTGGCTCTTTGATATTTTAGGGAATAACTTTCATTTATGGGCTCCTCTACCTCATCATGACATCGACTATCGCACGTTCAAACTAAGGTTCCCTGGTAGTGGTGTATCCAGCTGAACCGCGGAGGTGGCAAAGGCGAAGGGTTCTTTAAAAGACCAGAACACTGTTCCTCTGACTGAATTAACTGATGAACTTCGCATTTTGGCTGCGTTTCTTCTGAAATCAACTGTTAAACATATTATACGTAGGGACGTTTACAATCATCTCAAAGGATTTCGTTTAATATATGGTTCAGCTGTGCTGTGCAAGCAATGTGGCCAACGCAAATAATTTTTAGCCTAACCTAAAAAACTAAAATTTTAAAATACCTACTTTATTATTTTAGTTTAGTTTTTGTTAATAAAACTGCGGCGTAAGTCCCGCTATTTCATTAATGCTTCAATCAATAGCACTGATACGAAGTGTGTCAAAAAATTCTGACACAACACGATGCAATTGAAGCATTTTAATTTAGCAGACTTAGTTCCCAGGTCAGCGACGGACACAACATAATAAGCAATTCATTTATAAGAATTTAGAGTTTCGCCGAAATAAGTCCAGAAAAAGAAAGAAAACCGAGCGGCATTTCAAAACGTTGTCTATCACACGGGAGGCATTAGAAAAATAAGACGGGCCGGATTCCAGAACGCTCTATTAAGTGTCAAAGGAGCCGCGATTGAGTTCGGTGTACATCAGGCTCATCAACCGATGCGCCACTCTGCAAAACAAACAACGTGATCAGTAGCGACCTAGCGACCATTTTTGTGAACGGAATCACGTAGGATTAGTTTATGGTTGGCGCTTTAGTAGTCTTGGATCCTGTGTTTGAACCACTTATATGGTTGTGTATGTGATATGCAAGGATAGAAGAAGAGGAAAAAGAAGAAGAAGATACATTTATTCTATCAAGGTGGTTTACAACGCTATGTCTTAAAATAAGGATAAGAGTAAGAGTTGGCGTGCGTGACAAAACAAAAAATGACGTGTGTACTCTTGACAATCCTCTACCCCGAATCATCATCATCCAACATCGCTGGACAACATCCAGCGATAAGTCGATAAGTTATAAGTCGATAAAATATTTTTTTAAATTATTTCCGACATAGCAAACGAACATGCTGCACCAACCTTCCGCTGCCGCTCATGACAACTGTAACCAACATTTACATAAGATTTAAATTGGTATTAGGATTCTATAGAAGGCTAGTTGGCACTAGCCAACTAAAGAACTAACAACTAACGAACTATCGTTGTAAGGTACGAAGACGGCGCAGAGTCTGTTAGTGTAGTTGGTCCTGTTAGGTGTTGTTGTAATAGTATAGTTAGAAGTTATTAGGAAAAGTTTTGTTGTAATACGGTTACAGGTGTGTTGCTTCCCTTGAAAATCTTAACCGGAACAAAAGTTCTGTTAAAGAATCTTATTACACGGTAGCAATGATTAATATATCGGTAAAGTAGTGGGCGTTGGCTGACACTACTTACTATTAAGTCTTGAATGATCCTGTCATTCCTGTTTAAATGGATTTGTAAGTTAATGGTAATTATTAGCGTTTGTTAACCGACATCAAAAAAGAAGGAGGTTCTCAATTCGACCGTATATATGTATGCTTTTTTTTATGTACGTTCAGCGATTATTTCGTCGTTTATGGGCCGATTTTGATAATTCTTTTTTTGTTGTAA
>DWJQ01001645.1:0-10697 GCA_018248915.1 Hesperia meskei straton | reverse complement strand
AAAGGTTTTAAATATTAGAATATGTCACACTTGACAAATTCTCCTGTACAATATTGTGGTATGCATGAGACGGCCTGCGCCTAGCTTATTGTACCTTGTAATGTTCTGTCCGCTATTAGATTAAATGATAATAATAATTTTGGCTTTTTATTGTGACCCTGAACCCTATTGTTTGTGTTCCCCGAGTGTTAGGGTGCTTTTCCACCAAAGATATGCTATGCTACGTTGCTAAGGATGCGTTTGCGATCTACCAATCACATACATTGGCCCGCCTAGCAACCGCCTGAGGGCTGAATGTGATTGGTGGATAACAAATGCATCCTTAGCTATGTAGCATAGCACATCTCTGGTGAAAAGGCAGCGTAACGTTGGGAAACAAATTCAAGGTCAAGGTGGCCACTTAAATAGGATTTCGATTATTTATCAACTACTCACAGTGGTGGCTAATCTTGGCGGTGTTTTCGCAAAAAAGATAGGGATTTAAAATTATTAATACAAAAACAACATTTCCAAAAGTCCACATGAGTTTATTTTGAACAGTTGACTTATCACATCATCGCTCTATTTACACCCTCGCTTATGGTAATAAAAAATAAATCGTCCAACAAAATAACTAGGACGATACTAACAAGAATCTATAGCAAAGTCAACCAAAAGAGACAAAAATGTTAAATCTGGATCGGTAATTTTTTTTATAAAAATATCATTGTATCTTATTTACTCTTTACGTTGATTTAAGTTTACATTTCTTCCATCCTAAAAATAATGAGAGGAAATCAATAATCATTAATATAACAAAAAAAAATATTAATTCACAAATGTCGACAGCAAAGAAAAGAATATTAGCAACACGACTGCTTTTAACTCGTTTAATCTGCATTTGGAAAATACTGTCGGAAAGATCTCATTAACCGAATACTACTTAACCACATTACCAATCAAATGTTGTCGACAGTTACTGGACTACAGGGCAATTTATATCTCGTTGGTTTACTTATACAGAGGCGCTTTAGGTCCTAGAGTCACCATTCACTACAGCCATAGCTCCCATGGGGGCGGGCAGAACTATCGTAAGAACACCAAAACATATTCATAACTCGCTGTCACAACAAGTATTGAAACAATTTCTGCATGTTTGTCTAGTTTTCATTACTTTCTAGAGTGACTACTTTGGCGTGGGTCTACAAAATGGAAGCGCGGGCAGTAACAAGTAAAAAAATATCACTGGATTCTTTCTCGCACTAACGTTGCCTTCAGTACTTATTATTTAGCTTACACATAGTGCTTTGGAGTAGCGGTGTCATATTGCATTGGAGTCATTAACTTTATCGTTGAGCAAAACGCGACCAAAAAGAAAAGTAACCTAATAAAAATACTGTTAACAAAAATGTTTTGCCTGGATTACATATTTTTTCAAGTAAAAGAACGTAATTTCGTAATTCTAATTAGAAATATAGTGGTTGGACGTAGCTCAGATCTTAACTAGATTTATAACTATAATATTATGATATCACTGCAATTTGCAGACTAATATTAACAGTAACACAAAAATCACACAGTCTTACCTTTCAAGCACTATATTACTATGTACACGAGTCAATATTGAGAACAGAAAATTTTAAGCTCTGTTGTGGATGAATAACAATATCTACGAACTAATGAGGTCATCATCTCAACCCGTTAGGCCTCTTGTAGACACACGTTTTTTTGGCGTAAAAATCTACAGTTAATTCGCCGTGTCTACGCACGGTTGTCAGTTTTGTATGGATTACTAGCTTTGCCGTGCCATGTACACGCTAGCACGTTTTTTTTACGGCACGGCAACCACGCCGTACGGTCAAGAAAACGTGCCATGTACAAGAGCTCTTAGTGTTTGCATTAGTTCCCACTAAACGCCGAAATAATTTAACCGATTTGGATATGATTCTCACTGATGTGTTTTGAAAACGTTAGGTAACAACAATACCAATAAAATTTATGTCAAATTAAAAAGAATTAAATACCTAATAAGTACTAGATGTCCCGCCAAGCTACTACAGTGTTTCCTAGTAAAGAAAATAATTAACAATACACAAAATACTGTAAAATAAAAAAGATAACAGGCCATTACTAACCGGTTTATTTAGGTCCAACTTGACGTCAGAATACCAGGATTACAGGACCAACCACGTCCTTTAATTACTTTACGCGCCACGCATCACTTACACGCATATCACGCGTTCACTTCAGAATATTGCTCTACGTGTAAGTACCCCTTCTGTACAGAGTAAAGCGTAATTCTTTACAGAGCGATACACGAGAGGTTTAAACGATGGGTTTGGAAAGTGGGGTCTAGGTTCTAGTTTTGAATCTCTAATATTCAAAACTTATGTGCGAATTATTTATTTTTCATGTGCTTCGGTAAAGGAAATATGGCGAGGAAACTGCCACATTTCCTTTACCGAAACACCTGAGAGTTGAGTGTGTCCATTGGTCTCAAAGGTATGAAAATACACTCAAGAGACAAAGCCTTGTCACAGAAGGACATGGAAGACATACGAATACATCCTAATATTGTGGAGTTCCGTATGTCATATTTTGTATATAGATTCCAAAAAGGGCGACAGAGAGAAGAGTTTATAGTCTGATTTATTAATTAAACGAATATGTTTACATTAGGACTAGTAGATGCCTTCGTTTCGCTTCGGGAGACTTGTTGCTCTGCTCCTATGGCTAATAGCGTGATGTTTTATAGCCTAAAGCCTTTCTCAATAAATCGACTATCCAACACAAAAATAATTGCTCAGATCGAATGAGTAGTTCGATTAGTTAGCCTGTTCAAACAAACAAATTTAATACTCTTCAGCGTTATATAATAGTGTAAGATGGAAAATAAATTATTGTATTTAATCTCAGAGTTGTTTTAGAGGTGTTTCTGTATTCTCAAAACAGTTAGAAATCGGTTCACTGTGACGGAACACCGCATTTGTTAATGTATTGTTAGGTATTTAAACTTCACTAAAACAATGAAAACATTTTCAAACAAACTTATACATTACGAACGGTAAAACAATACCTTCGTTAATTTGTTTTGTAATTTAAAGTTCACGAAAATAGTGGGCACTGTTAATTGCGATATGATTTGATGTTCTAGCTGTTGAAATAGTTTGCAAAATTTTTATAAACCCATCTTCCAATAATAATTCGGTTCAGTTTTACGCCTATAGTCAATTTTGCTTACAAGTTAAATTGAACTGTGTGCGACATATAAAAGTTTTTGTGTTGTTACGTCGGGGAAGTGGCCATTCCACTCCCTCGACGTATCAAGTATGATGAAATGTTCGCACAAAGCTAAGCAACTGTGAGCGCGGCCGGTAGTTGGATGGATCACCGCTAGTGGCAACATTTTTTAAGCGCCTCCGTGCTTCGAAACACACGTAATAAAGCTGTCAGGCATCAGGAGGTATTCAGGCATCAGAAGTCTTCTCACACTTGGGTTGGCCACTAACTCCTACAATGCGCAGTGGAGCAGCATGGTGCAGTATGCTCCAGGCCTCCTCAATGGTCAGGAGAGAACCGTGGTCAGTAGTGCGCTATAAATGGGTTGCAGCCAAATATGTACGCGAATAATAAGAGTTCAGTAACTACAACAGAACCATTTGATCATACATTTAATATGTATGGCCCTATAACTATCACAGCTAAGAACTATCGCCTGAACAAAACAAATATATTGAACGCGAACTCAATCTATCAAGTGTTTCACAGTCGCGCCAACGATTATTTATGATGTATGGATTTTCGTTTAGTCATAGAATTTTGATGAGCACTCGTCGTGTGAGTCCGTTATAGATATTATCCATAACTTTTACTAGTGAACCCGTATTGTTTCGCATCGAAAAATCCACACTCGAAAAACATTTTTATAATACTAGACTAATTGAAATAAAACGAACATTATCCTATCCTATCCTACTAATATCATAGATGCGAAAGTTTGTAAGGACGTGAATGTGTACCTACATATGTTTCTTGCTATTTCACGCAAAAACTACTGAACATATTTTCATGAAACTTTGCAGCAATATAGCTTAGACATCGGAATAACATAATTTGTTAAAATTTATAGAGATTTTTGAAGTGACTGGTTTCCTGAAGCGAAGCGAGGGCGGATTTACTAGTAAAAGATACATCACGAACCCCCGTACCCCAGATAGACGTTAATTTGTCACAATATATGCCCTGGCTGGGAATCGAACACAAAACTCCTGTTTTCGGAAGAGTCACAAGGCTACGAGGTCGTTGAACCAATTTTTAAAGCAAACATGGGGCAACATATTCTTTGTCTTGTTTGATCCACTTCACAAAAACAAAAGGTACATGAATGTAAAATATCATGTGGTAGGTTTACCATCTCAGTGTAAATAATAAGTGCTCAACTTGGCAAAGCCTGAAACCATTTCTGAGATTAGCGGGAAGCCGAGACAAATAGGTAATATTGTTCTCAAATAATTTCTAAGATCTTCCACGTAGACCATTGACTAGTTACAGCGTTATAGGAACACTATATCCTATTTGTGCACAATAAAGAATATTTTTATTGTATTGTATTGAATTGTATTGTATTTTATCGGAGACGTAAAAATTGTAGGCCATTCAAGGAAAATTTCAAATTTGCACCTACACGTAATAAATCTTAAATGCCTTTATATGAGCAATAGAACCCAAAATAATGATTTATATCAGATCTGTTTGTCTATGTTGTAGTTTTTACTGATGTCGTAAACAGACCCAGTAAAGTATACTTAGTATTTTTTTTTATTTCGAGCAATTCAATAACAAATGTCACTTTTAACAATCATGTGTAGGTATAGTCCTACAAGCATCATTTGGCGCGTTGGCGTTCAAAAAATTTCTTTCTTAAAAATTTCATATCTTTCATGTTTGTAAACTGATAAAATAAAACAAACACTCAACATTAACCCAAGCTTACATGAACACATAGCGAAAATCGTACCTTAATCCATTGAGCCAATCCTGAGATTAGCGGCAACAAAGGCATAGATCTACTAGAATTTGAACCCAAACGGTCCAAAACCCCCGAAGTTAAATTCTTGACCACTAGACCACCACTTCATTTTTGGTGCTACTGACCTGGGTGAAATCTAGGCTCTACCACTCTACCTCCTGTTCCAGATTTTTCTAAGTCTTAAGTTTGTACTCATAATTTAAGAAGTAAATGGGTAAAATTTTTCAAAGCTCGCATTAATATTATCCAGCGAAATCTCTAAAAATAAGTAGGACTTCGTTATATTATAGCTACCTATATTAGCTTTTTAAAATAAGTTAAGGAGATATTTCCTTGAATTTATATTGCTAGAAATGTTTTCTAAAAAGATACAAGAAAGAAGCCAATGATTCGATTTATTTTACTGCGTTGGGGCACGCTTCATCTTTATTTATAGAGCGGGGCGTGTACCAGAATCGTGGTGGTGATTTTAAACTAATTACAATTACAAAATAAGATTCGGGTCTTATGATTACAGATTTTCTTTGCTTTAGTTTTTTCGGTTTAATATTATGCTGATGGAACTTTGGTACATGTCCAAAATGAGGTTTAAAAATTTGGCCAGATGTCGAATTTCAAAATTTACCCCAAAAAAAACAAGATTTTACTAAATTGCATGCAGGTACCTACATTGTATTACGTTCTACTCCCTTATTTTATTGATTTGGTTGCTATAATAAAAGTAGATAGGAACATATTTCGTGACAATTTCAAATGATTAGGTACAGAAGAAATTATATGTTCCTAGCATGGTTCCTAGTTAGATACTGTAAAACTTTCTGGGACCTACTTACGAGTATCTAGCTTGGTTCAAGAGATGATATGTATAGAAGGTTATAAATAGATATATAAATTGATTAATTTACGTGATACCTAGGATTAGAAAATTGTTAGTAACTCAAAGACATAGATAACAAGTCGGTTACCAAGTAGAGTATGGTTCTGTTTATATTTTTCATGGGGATGATTATTCGATTTTACCGCGGTTATATTTGGCTTTACAACATAACAACCTCGTCGTATTTTTGCCTTTCAAGTTGGTTTATATTCTAACTCTACCTACTTTGCCTATAAATACACTGCTGGCGTCAAAAATTATATTATGACTGACAGCTACAATTAGCTTCACGATAAACGTAAATTATATTGTTTTGTGGTTGAATTGCTCCTTTTATATCTTCACCTATTCTTCATTTTTATTTACCTAATCTTATCTTTCATTCATCACGAAATGTCGATAATCTCTAGATGTGTAAAGATAAAATTCGGAGGGGAAGTTGTTTATAGTTAATAGACGTCCGCCAAGAACGGATTTGTCATATTCCACCCCTAAGGCAATAAAATAGGGGGTGACAATAATATAGGGGAAAAGGACGGCTCTCAAAATACGACTGCATTTAGATGTTGAGGATAGCTGAATTCTTGCTTGATAAAAGACTAAAGATTACTTTATCCCTCTAGCTTCTTTTTGTAATAAATAATTATACCTAAAAACTTAAACAGTAGCTGATAGAACTGAACGTTCATGTACAGATTACGTTATTTGAGAAAAAATCAGCTCGGGAACAAACACCCTTAATAAATATATAAATATTAACGCAGAACAATTGGCAATTGCCAAAACAATGGCATTCTAATTTTTGTTTGTTGTGTATTGTACCTAAATTATTGGCTTGTCAACTAGTGCTTTAAGATAAGATTAGGTAATCTCTGAAATGGCTTTACATTTTCTTATGGAATTACTTTTTGAAGTTATACAAAATGCGTTATACGGCAGTCTCCTTTGGGAAAATTATTATTTAGCGTTGTTTTGTGAAATTTTTAATTGTTTACCTCTATTGGATCTTAAAAAGGAGTAGGTTCTTAATTCTAATAATTTAACCATTTGGGTTGGGTACGGAACCCTAAAAACTATACTGAAGTATGTCCATGCCCAGAACTACACATGCTTTTGTTGTTAAAATAACAGTAACATCATTTAAAAGTGATTTAATTTATGTAAGAATTTATCATTTGTCGGCGGTAACAATGGCTCTAGGTATAAGTACCTGCTGCTGCTACCTACATATATATTTTTGGCTGGTAAAAACTCCGTAAACCGTGGAAAGGTTTCCCATACTATGAAAATATCGTTTTACAACAACCACACACCCACTTATATTAATATTAACGATGTGTAACCCGTTCTTTGTTCTGTGAACACATTGTTAAAATACATTGTTTGTACAAATTGTTAGAACATATTGTTTATAATTCCAGGTTTAGGTATACCCTTTGTCTTCCTAAATGTATACATATAAAACTCTTTTATTTATACAAATGGAGGTAGTCACGATGAAAACTTAAAACTGTATTAAGAATTTTCAAACTGATTGTTATATTTTTTTGTTAAAATGACATTAATCGAATATTAACATTTATCGACATTTTAGAAACACTTAGGGGCACTTCAACCAACATGTACTTTGATATAAGTTTTCATTGCAGATTCGGAATTAGAAAAATATTCCGCCATAAAAATTTTATCTTGTGGCTCTACGACTAATAGATTTTATAACAGCGTTGACATTAACTGTATTTTGATTAATTATCTTCTGAAATCGCAATAATTTATCAGATCTGGGAAATCCTTTTGGTTTTGCGGGTATTGAAACTTTAATTTCTTGGTATGTAGTTTGTAAGTCGTTAATAATGACGATGGGGGCTGAGAATTTTAGCGATATGTATCTATTCCTGATAGTTGTTGTTAGTTATAGTCTATTTGGCAATTTATCTTCTATCTCCTGTCTACCTTCTGAGTCGGTACGCTCTTGACAGAGCGGTCGTGGTCGTCATGTGATGTTCCGGGTAGATGTTATCTTCTTCACGATTTCTCGCCATTTTTGCCTGTTAGTAGTTATTCTAGTACACTCATGCAGTGGACCGCCAACCGCAGACTTGACTTGGTCGGTCCAGCGCATGGGTGATCTACCGCGGGGCCTGGTGCCTTCGACTCTGCCCTGCACAACTAGGCGTTCGATGGAGTCACCATCCCGCCGAGAGACGTGACCGAAGAACTTGAGAATGCGAGCTTGCACTTGAACAGATAGGCGTTGTTTGATGCCGAGTTCTTTAATTATAGAGGCATTGGTGCGGAAATCGGTCCAGGAAACTCCGAGCATCCTTCTCCAACACCACATTTCGAGAGCGTCTATCTTTTTCTTCTCTATGGACTGACTGGGATGGTCGCCTCTAAAAAAGTGTAACCGGCTTCCTATCCGGAACACAATGTTCTTAAAACAATTATTACACGGTAGGAATGGTACCTAGATGTGGATTGGATCCTTTTCGTGTAACTACGTCCAATTATTATATTGGAAGTGATATTCTTTTGAGTGTTAATGCTTTATTTCTATCCATTGCTTTTTTGATAACTGGTAGATACCATTGACCATTTACATCAGTAACCTACGTAAAGTATTGTAAGTACCTAAGTGTTCGGTAGACATGTAGGTACGTACCCTACTTTACGCTTTACGTAGCAGGAAGAACTAGTACTTAGGTACTTACCTACTATGCACCTAATACATCCATACATTTGGAATATATAGTAGAGAGACAATATTTCCTATATTCTTAAATATCTACTATTTATCTAATGGTCTGTGGGTTCGTTCGCACTTATCTCAGAAACGGTAAAATCAATTTGAATAGGTTTTCAACCGACATCAAAATAGCAGGAGGTTTGCTATTGGTAATGTTTTCAATAAGTACTTATATACACTTTTAAAGCACTACAATTTAATGGAGGAGTCAATCTGATGCACCCGAAAGAAAGTTTTACAGCAACTACTTTGTGTTTGGGCTTGCTTTATTTGTAATGACGAGAATTTTACAGCTAGATGGGTTGATTTCAGAACCACATGGCGAGTAGTTTTTGATTTATCTCTGCTTGTCGATGTTGGAGTCGGTATTTTTTGTAAAAAAAGCATTTATAATTACTGAGGTATTGTAGTGTGCTTAAGATACCTTTAGCGTTCATTTATCCTATTTAAATTAAAAAAGATATTCTTACACAAGAACAATATCTTAATACCCTACAACTTTCTACTAAACAGTATCCAATAAAGGGATTGAGTAACAAAACAAAAATAACACAGGCGAATAATTTAATAACTTTAATTTTTTACTTATATTGCATAAAATGTGCTGGAGAGGTTTAATAATGTATAGGTTGTTAGTGATAGCCCGTTTAGTCTTTAATAAGTCAGTATGTCTTGGTATGTTATCGTTTACGCTTCAGGCAGTTGGAAACGTTTCTCCAATCATTCATTGGTGATGCTGATGCGGACACTTAGATTTAGTTTGCGTTTGACCTGGGCGTCTTAGTCTAGCTTATATTGATTAACTTGTTGCGTTGGTGACGACGGTATATGCATAAATTGTATGTATACTAGTCAGTTGTAAAGCTCCACATATTGCGTCTTCAAGCAATGAACACATAGGATAGCGTTCGCGTACACACGTACACTTTCTCATTTATTACTAATCTATGTATTGTCAAATACTTCTCATTAGCCAGTAATCCTCCTCATCACATCTCGCCTCTACTCTAATGTACGTCTCCTCTCTATAACACCTTTCCACTCCACTACTCGCCTCACCAGCTCACCAATCACTCAGCACACCTCCTGTCCTGGTCCTGCTACTCACAGTTGTTTTAATGGAGGTGGAAAATTTCTCCGCTATAAAAGTTTTTTTCAAGTAAATTCGAAATCTTATATAGGTAATTACAAAATTCTCGTGTCACAATGTTAGTTACCTTACTCCTCCGAAACGGCTTTACCGATTTTCACCAAATTTTATATGCATATTCAGTAGGTCTGAGAATCGGCTACTATTTTTTTTCATACCCTTAAGTTATAAGGGTTGTTCACCCATAACATTTTTTTGGCAAAACGTTTGCCGGGTCAGCTCATAAACTAAATTGTACTGTGAGCACACATAATAAAGTTGTTTTCGCGGGCAGTTTCAATTATATTTTCACGGCGACTCAAGTATAATACATAAATAACTTTTAACAAAATAGAGCCGAAAAGAAAAGTAAAAATCGGTTCAGTTAAACGCGGTTAGTATTTCTAATTCCTTCTCCTAAGTCCGATAAACACGATGCTGAAAACCGTATCAAAATCGGTTCAGCCAAACAATATGCCTAAAACCTTCTCCTAAGTCCTACAAACACTATGCTGAAAATCGGTTCAACCAATCGCGAGATAATCGCGCATAAATATATAAATAAATATACATACATAGGTACATACATAGAGGTCAAACTGAGAACCTCCGTTTTTGAAGTCGGTTAATAATAAATATCCGAAGGAAAGCACGTGTTAGCTTTAACCCTAAGATCGCATACAAATTAACTCCGATATAGAATACAGACACAAAAACGTTATTTTCGGCTAGTCCATTCAAATGCTAATTTATAGTGTCACTCATGGTAATTCTAGGTGCGTTCGTCTGAAAACTTCAATAATAACCACAAATCATTGATGTTGAAGTGTTTTGTATACCTACTATATATTGCTTGACCGGAAATATAAAAAACCTCGCCATATTGCGGTAAACTCATGGAACTAATTTCTTATACTGGCAACGCTTAGTTTCTAAA
>DWJQ01001644.1:0-10697 GCA_018248915.1 Hesperia meskei straton | reverse complement strand
TGACATTAATCATTTTTTCACACGTCTATACCGTTACGCAACCCGCAGAAGACTGAAACTTATAGTGCGTATATGATCGGCAGCGTGAAATTTCACGCATGCGGTGCAATCCCGCGTGCGTGACCAAATCCGCATGACACTAAAAACGCCCGTAGTGTTCGTTCGCAATTAGTAATTCTCTTTTTGAAATAAATTAAAACTTAACGGCTTTGTCGATGTGTATCGCAAAATTAAAGCAGACAGATTACGTGGAATCTCCTCGTTATTTTGCATCAGGTAGGATTCTTTTTTCTACATAAGTAATAAGTAGTATAGATTTTTAGGTTCCGCATTTCGCATTTCACTCGCGTGGGAGATGGTAAACAACAAAATACCGTTAAAACTATCTCAACAAGTTAACTTATTACTAGTAATAAGGTATCGTGTCCTGGTGACAGCGGTTTCAGCGTGAAAATGTGGCAGACAATACCTAGTTACTTTTGCATTTTTATTATGCATCATGCCCTAGATACACGAGGCTAGGTTTTTAAAGTTAAGGTAGTAAGCTAGCATAACTATTCAGGCTTATGACGCTAGCCAACTAACTTTCACACTAGTTCACTGGCCTAGGAACGAAGCTAGTTCTGTATTCATGAAGTCAGAGCTACTGGCTTACTAGCTTACTATAAATAAATAAAGCTACACACTCATAACCCGACACTAGAATTCAATGTGTCGTGGGTGCCATGGACAACATACAAGACAAGGACTCTTGTACATATGGATCTTGTAGTGTGGATCATACCGGAATAACCCATATTATGTAGGTATAGGTACTAACACTAGCTTGTTTTCTTAGCTTGAAAAACGGCTAGCCTCATGTTTCTCGGGCATCGGCATGGATAAACCCTGATTATATTATTTATTTCAATTCCTACTAAAATAAAGATATGAGATTAAAATCTAACAGGGTTGGTTTAGGTTACAGAACTTTTATACCGGGAACAAAACCTAAAAATGTAGCTAAAGCGAGTGTATTTTTACAAGTCTATGTGATTCGCAAAAAATCAATTATACTCGTACTTTTTCTGATAACTTGACTGTCTTTACAATTTATGGGATTATTTGGTTTAAGAGTCCCTAACGAAGGTCTAAAAGAAGTCGAAGCGAAGTGTGTTTGTTTGTTTTTGTAGGTTTTGTTTTAGATTTTATATTAGAGAATAATTTTACATTTATTACACTACGTTTATAAGGTTTATAAGTCGTCTGAGCAAAATCAAAATGTTTATTATTTTGGTGTTTTTCGTTATCAACGTTTCTATGTTCACTTAACCACTGTTTATTGATTGTGTTTTGTTTATTTACGTCTCTCCTTTTTATTTCATGATTATAATCTGGAATATAATTTAATTTTTCCACAGATTCGTTACTTACTAACTCGGTTTGATCATAGTATTGATGATACGCCTGTATGACATTTTCCAATCCACCGAACATTTTTAATGTTTCTTTATCTGGTGGTTCATCCATATATTGATTTATACCGATTGCAAAACCACTGCCATTTATATCTTTCAGAAATAAAGTCACGTTATCCATGTTAGAATATTCACTAGATTTGAGTAAATCGTCATTTTCCGTATTGATAGGTTTTTGTAAGCGTTTAGGGATTCCATTTTCCATTACGCTACTGTAATCAATATCCAGCTCTCTCATCTCAGCTGAATTAAGAGTCTTAGAACCAGTAAGATAACCAGGACCATTATATATTTTCTTCCAAGTGTCACCGGATTTATCGAGTAAACTTGTTAATGGCTGCATTATACTTGCAGTTTTACTAATTGGGTTAAGTTGCCTATGTTCAATAGTATCGATTGGTGATTTTGTAGTTACAATCAAATCCTTAGGGTCAAGAGGACTTTGCATTCTTTTTTTGATTTGGAGATGTTTTTGCTGAATATTTTTGCCGTGATCAAAAACTTCAGCATTTGAATTTATTGCTTTTTGTATTTTATCGATTAAAGTTCTTACCAGTTTCTTCTTTTTTTCTCCTTTTGTGCCTTTTCCGTCAAAATGTGTTTCTATTTCTACGTAAAGTTCATCATCGTGGTGTTTAGGTTTTTCTTTCAAACGTTTAGATTTTTCCGTTGTAACTTGAGTATCTAAATAATGAATTTTAATTTGTCTCTTCAGGCGTTTTGTAACAAAACTACCTCTAGACATTATATTGTATTTATTGTGAAATTTCATTGAATGCGTTTTTAAATAATCTGATATGGCTCGATCCAAAGAAAATTCTTTAATATTTTCTTGTTCTGTGTCTGCTTTCTTTTTAATAGATTTTAATTTATGCTGTTTTTCCTCTCTGTGCGTATCTTGTATTATTTCTGGTTGTATTATATTTTTGTCGTCAAAGATATTTATGTCTTTCATTTCTTTCCCATTGTATACAAATTTTATAGTACCTGTCGTATTTTCCTTTGAGTTTCTAAAAAAGAAAATCACGTTAATTGAAAAAAAAATAAGGAGAATAAAAACAACCAGACGTTTCGTATACTGACTTCAGATTATTATTGTCTTTGTTATTGTTGTTTTTGTTTATTATTTCAATCGTAGTTTTAATTAACATTTGTGAATCTGTAAGAATAAATGTAACACAAATTAACGATCGTATTCTATTGTACAATAATTAACTCGGTATCGATATTGTAAGGATATTAAATAACTATTATTAAAATTATTACCTTTAGGTGATTCTTTTGTATCTGAAATTCTGTTTTGGCCTTGTAATATTTGCTTTTGTAGCGTTTCACATTTAGTAAGTTCGTTAAAAAACTTATCTTCTTCCTTATTCCAATCATGTGATAAGATTTTCAGTGATTCATATGGCTTACTTTTATTCAATTTAGATTCACTTAATTCTAAAAAAGATAATTTTATTAAAATTATTTCATTCAAAGTTGTTATTTTGAAGATTATAGTTAAGTACGAGTGTCAGGATTTATTTTGCCATATTTTGGAAATCCATAGTCCTTAAATTATTAACCTTAATTGCTGCTTTCAGATTACTGTAGTCATCGACGTAATACTTAATAATACTAATATTAATAAATAGTATCACAATAATAAAATTGTAACCTTCGGCATCGGAAGTTGTGTTAGTTTCGAAAGTTTTTATCAACATTTGAACCTTTTTGTACACTTCATTTAAGTCCTTGTGCTCTATAATACCCTGTAGTAGTATATTGTGCATCGCTAAGTGTAGTACTTCTTTATTTCCAATTTCATTTCTTAATTTGTTATTTTCGTCGTTAATATTTGATATACTTTCTGTATTTTTTATTTTCTCTTCCGGGTGGAGATATTTATCACTAACTTTATTTGTATCTTTCAAATGTTCAGCTGCACTTTCTGAATTGGTAACTTTTGAGGATTCTTCTTCATCTAATTCTTCGAGGAGGGAAGCAAGACGGGTTGTTAAGATTTTTTTCATTTTGGGATTTTTTAATGGAAAGAGATTGTTTGATTCTGAAACATAACGTTAAAATTGTTTGATTAAAAGTCACATCTATACCTACTTTTATACTTATAATATAAAGAGAAAAGTATGTTTGTTTGTTTGAACGTGCTTATCTCAGGAAGTACTGGTTCTAATTGAAAAAATCTTTCTGGAAGGGGAGGGAGGGCGGCTACTACAGTATACAACGTGTCTGGTCACCAGTGTCGGAGACTTAAGGGGGATGAAATATGGTATTTTCTATCGACAAATCACTATCCAAATTTTCTCTTGCCCTCTCCATGACTAAATGGCAGCCATTTTGTTTTTTTTTAAATTTCGAAGCTAGGACGCGAGTACTGTTTTAATCATTGCTATCAATGTAGGCGTCTTAGTATGTCGATACAAAATGCCATATTAAATTCATCCCCCTTAAATCTCCGACACTGGTGACCAGACACATTGTATATTGCAGGACAGCGTCTGCCGGCTCACTTAGTATTACATAATTATAACAAAACGACGGTGAACAGCTTGTGTATTGTCACACACTCAAAATTAGTGGACGTAGAGCGAATCTTTCTGCAGGTGTTCTAACATAGGGCGAGTAATCACTAAAATAGGGTTTGCTCGTTCTTGAGATATCAGTTAAATGATTTAAAAACATTTGTACGGCGTTCCTATTGATTTTATCAACAATGCAGGAGGTGAGTCATTCCGAGTGGCGCTTTTACTTCAAGGTTTTATGAGGAACACATAAGAAAATTGTTGTAACGTTCATGTGCCCCTTATCTTCATTTAATACTCAAAGGGTTAATATACTTGTATAAAAATAAATACATGAACGCTAGACATTCATAGCCCTCCACTAGAATTTCCTGTATCGTTTCATAAACCACATAAAATACAAGAACACATATTATCTAATTCTAGACTGATTACATCACATTGTGAAATCATTAAGTTTTGGGTTCTATTGCGATAATAAAGCCCCAAAAAAGTTTTTTGGAACGAAGTTCCTTACGGCAGGCTTGGAGGAGATAGGGATCTTGCTGTGCGACCGAACTGAAAAATATGTGATAGTAAAACCGTAAGAAAATATGCATTACATAACAACAAGCGACAACAATAAGGAAGTGTAATAGCTTTTGCGTGAAACGTTGATTCTAGACCTAAAAACCGAAGTACTAAGTGCTGTGTAATAAGAAATCACCCGCATTACTGCAAATTATTATGAAAAGTTAATTACGTTACAATAAAATTCCCGGAAGCCATGTATGCAAGTATAGGTTTCCTGGGTTGTAGCGCAGTCGTAGCTGTAGCGCCGTATCGCGCTTATCGAGAGCCGCCGCGCCGCCGGCTGTGCGATCCATCTTCGGGGAGCCGGCGTGCGACCAACGGGCGGTTTTTCGTTAAGTGAATGAACTTTACTTATAAATAAATAATTGTGGGTGCAACACCGTTCACGTGAGAGATTTTCTCGCGTACATCTGATTCTATTGGTTTATGTAAAAGGTTGCCGTATAGGTAATATGTTTAACTTTCATATTAAAATAGGTTTATCATAAAAGAATAAAATGCACTTTGCAAAATGGCGGTAGAATCAAAAAACGACCTTCAAAAGTGTATTTTTAATACCCAAGTGCATAAAATATATTGATTATGATTTTTGATTTTTGGTCATTAATTGCGAGAGACCGGCATACATATAAGTTATTTTTCGTTTTAATATCGTTTAAATAACTGTTAGCACTTTTCATTCCAATCAGTTAACAATAAAAAAATACTTAATTTAAAAATTCCGTCCGTGTTGATTCTAAATCGTGTTTCTGTTTTAGAGCTGTAAGTGTTTGGTTTAGAATAACACTCATTTATCAAGATCAATAAAATAAGATAGCATAAAAACTACTCATCAGGTATCGCTCAAATCAAAAAAAACATACTTACCTATCAGTCAAACTGAGAACCTGAGAACCTTGTTACTTGTTGAAGGAGCTATTGTATTTCAGACATTTATGTTCCATTATAAGTACTTGCGTTTTAATCCGAGCGTCCAAAACGCCAAACATGGCACCAGTTGTCGCGCGTACCGATGATCCATCTTCGTGAAAACGCGCAAGCGACGCGTGATTCCACCAACAAGGGTGTGGCGGAGGGCTGTGAAATATTTATTTTTTCCCTCCCCTAACGACTAAGTTTGGTGTCAAACTTACAGCGAGGGTGACAAAGGACTGCGATGTCCGAAGTAATGTTTCGTTAAAAAAACTATCTACAGATTGTACGCTTTTTTACAACAAGATTTATTTCAAAAGTTTAAGTGACAAGTAGCGTGATGACGTTTTAACAATGTTCGTAAATAAATATCAAGCAGATGCTTAGTGTTGAACTCAAGTTTTAAAAGCTTTTTAGTTTTGATTCTTTTCTGGCACCTACCGTTCGTACAAGTAAATAAAAGAAAATACAATTGTAGGTCTTGCAATATTCATTGTATAAAATAAAGTCTGTCTTTCTGTCACGAGCTTACGACGCGATTATCTGATACTCTCGATCTGTGTAAAGATCACGTCGCCTGATTTTTTAGTAAAACATCAGAGTTGCTATTTATATTTAATACCTCTAGCACTCTAGTATACCTACTGCAATGATGATGATGAAAAAACTACGAATGAATTACTAAATAATTGTTATCTGTAGATGTCCCGTATTGTGCAACGTTATCATACCGATTCGCCATTCAGAGTCCTAGGTTCGATTCGCAGTGAGACTGAGATTTGAATGATGATTTTAAATTTCTGTTCTCGGTCTGCGTGTATGTGTGTCTTGTCTTGTGTTGCCCACAGCACCCAGGACACGGGGAGCCCTAGTGTGGTTTAGTGCCTTAGTGTGGTTTCGGATGTGAAGCGTTACTTTTGTTATTTTTTAACTCGGCAAAATCGATGAATATCTACCTAAAGTTGAAATAAATAAACAAAACGAGTCACCCACAGACCCTTAGCGTAAATATTGTATGAATCAATTACCATAAAACGGTTCCCGAATACGCGATCAACCCTTGAGCTGCAGCTGATAAAATTATGCGCAGTCAATTACAATAATCAAGTATATAATCTGAAACTCCAACCCTTGCAATAAACAAGAAACAATTAGAAGTTTCACCCATATTTTCGGGTTATTAAGCACTCCCGTGGAACCCTTATTTCAGAAGTGAATAAATTTTCCTCGACGATTAGATTGATGTTAAGGAGCATATCCACTATATGATTTGAAATCAGTGCGATATTATATCGAGGTAATATTTTATATATTTTGTAAATGTGCCAGTGCCACGAATTAAAGCCATGTTATCTCTTAATCGGTTTTGTATGTGTCTAAGATACGTATGATAATTATTATACAAGTACAGGAAATTATTTTTGGATTTTTTCTTGAGTTACATCATCCTTTGGATTCGCGCCTCGCTAGGAATCAAACCCAGAAATCTTGTAATGGTAGTTCAACATGGTGACCATTGGGCCATACGCGTCATTAAATTGTGAAGAATGGTGTCCAATGTTGGAGCATTACCATCGGGTGGCCTGGTGCGACTACTAACTGCTAACATAATAAAATTAGTTCTACCGTAAGGGCTAGTGCATACGTATCTAAAACTTTCCCCATCGATTAAATCTCTGTAATGATTCACGCATAACCTACCCTAAGAACGCGTTTAAACGCGCATTACTCGATCACCAAGTAAATGACCTTTCACGGCATGCTGTTACGTTCGTCATTTTAGGGGCCCGTGCGTTATTAATAATACTTAATTTAACTGCCATAACAAATATGGATGAAATAATTATAACAGCTGCCTTCTTCATATCGGGAGGTAGTGTTTACTACACAGTATAAAAAAAGGTGAAGACAGACTCCATAAATTACCTTAATCATTACGTACCTACTAGTTCTTGCTTACGTGTTCAATCAGAAAACGCCCTAATACTTTAAATTTTTCCCAGTGGAACTTACTTTAAGACTTTCTTTGAGACGTTTCTTTGAGACTTAAACTATCCCCATATCAAATTTATCCAAATTAATTAAGCGTAATAAGTTTTAAAATAAGTTGTAAAATTACTTTCGCATTTATAATATTAAGCAGGGATTGTATTTTTAAAATACACAGACAAACAAAAATTCTGATATCTTTTTGCTATGGGTTCAATTGTATTAAGAAATACCCTCAATTATGTTTGTTCCAATTGTCTCAGTTACTTATTTGTCGGTATGTGTGCATTTTATTATATTACGTATATTGGAACCCCTTGAAACTTCGGCCGGGTCACACTTGATGTAGTTTCACTTATTTTGATGTGTGCAACGAAGGTGAAAAACTGCCAGTAAGGGGAAGTTGGGGTAAGTGAGACGTGAGGGGACGATGGATTGATTCCCAACGTTAACTTAAAATGGTAGTCGATACGTCACTCATATTAACTTGTTCTTGGTTTGAATATTTTTTTTGTCTAGAAACTTTAAATAAAATCTGCCCATGCCCATCTTTATCGAAGTTTTCATTTTTTTCTGACGGAAACAAATTTTTTGAGGGCCCTGTAATCCTACTTTGGACTCGCTTTCTTAGAGAGTTGTCCTGGATTCGATTTCCGATCTAGTTTTTTAGCTAATAAACAAATGTTTTTTTCACGAATTATGGATGTGATTTCTCTTCTTGTCTTCTTGTCGCTTTTTGTGGTCCTTTGATTGATGAAGACCAGGGCGCTTGTCTGTAAAGGAATAACTTTTAATAGTAATTGATTGAGATAACAATTAAATGTGAGTTTTCATTTAGAGTACATAACTTAACTAACTTTTTACAAAACAATCGATTTCAAATTCGAGATAACTCATAAATAAATCGCCAGATGTCGCTCGCAGAAGCTCTGAGGTAACATATGTACATAAGAAAAAAACATACAGATAAATTGAAAACCTCTTCTTCTTTCTGAGTCTGTTAATAATAGAGAAAAGTTATTGGATATTTATCGCATACTTGCTTTATGTTTTTAGAATAGTATAATATTTTTTACGAAAACACGACGTAAATAATTTTTTATAACATTTAAACCAAGTGGTAACCAATTGGTTCATGTCACCATGTCATGGTGTATGTACTTTAATTAAAGACTCCAATGATGCACAATAGTTTTATTTAGCACACTTAAGTTATTTTACACGTTCATGAATCCGCCATCATGAACCGAGTCCTATTCCAATGTTGCCATAGATAACAGATAACTTTATCCTAGCTACCGACCACAGACTACACATCTGACAATCATCTACAATGGAAGACGTCTCCCGTACTAAACACAAAAAACCGCTCATTTAATATTGAACACTGTTGATTAATATTTAAAACAAGATCGTTACACGGATAGCCCTGTACGTGCCATAAAAACTACAGCCCCTCGCTCACAAAATGCCCTCCTACTTAAATAATAAATTTAATGTTAGCACCAAGAACAGACAGAAAATCGAAACAAAAAGCAGCCACCCTTACTAACCGAAGACGGAGTTAGAGCGCAAAACAAGGTCTTGCCTTATCAAAATTTAAATTTGGAAAAAAGCGGGGGCTTCGTCTCATTTCAATAACCGTTATTCGGTACGTCCCCGCCCCGCGCCGCTCGAACTATGGGTGATTGATGGCGGTACAAAAACAATGGATACTCGCTCCCAAACCGAACCAAAACGCGAATCCTAATAAACGCTTTATTTTATTTGTACCAAACTCGATAATAAATATCAACATCGCCTTAGATTCGGGATTATCGTGACCGGTCCTTTCTCCCGTTCGAAGTCATTCCCATGCTCGACAATTCTTTCTCCAGTTCTTGTCAAGGCTCGCTTTTTGTGATATATAGTGCCAATGGAACATTGTATTGTGTGCTGATTGTACTTGGATAACTTATACATATTAGTGGGAAATATAGTAAATAATGCATGAATAAAATACTTCTTCTGCGGATAGTGTATTAAGTATAGAATATTTAGTGTATAAATAAATGAGTACATAAAAAACACTTACATCTTCACATTGGGATTCTCTGTACAACGGATTGCTTGGCCATTATAAATATGTAAGTACCTAACACATAACTAATACCCATCACCCGAAAACAAACATTTATCCCTCACAATATCTGCCCCAAATGAAAATTGAATCCGGGACCCCGTCACTTTAGGGACATTAACGATTAGACTACGGGCTGAGGAGTTACCGAGTATGGGATTGCCAAGTTAACATTTCCATGTATAATATGTATAATATATACATACAATTCGTACGATGTAAACGTATCCACAACAACAAAACTCTTCCCCGCCGTCAAGGATGAGAGCCCAAATTACATACTGAGCATAACTTAATAACACATCGCATCCAATAATCTCCATTTTCAACAACTTATCAATTATTTACTCTTCTACAAACTCTTCACTGCATACACCGCTACCGCTGATTGGTAGTCTCACTTTAACATTCTTTCATTAAAACCCAGTAACCGCTCAAACCTACGTTCAGGGAATGTGTCATCAACTTTCAAAAGGTATGCAAGCATCACTTACACGTACAATTACATACAATTCCCGCTCAATACCTAAGTATCACTTAACGCAGTTGTAAAAACGCTTGCGTCCCGTATGTGTAATAAAGCAGGCGCGATTAGTCGAGCATGTCATTACATTGTGGGAGCCACAGTGTTTTTGTCGATGTAAACACGGGACACTTGCACGAAGTGCTATTGAAAAAAGGTTTGTCGCACTTCATATTCGTTTCATTAATTACTTAGGTATGAATATTATGAACATATTTTTTATCCGCGTTCATATCTCTTGGAGCACACAATTCATATAACCTGGTGTTATAATTATAGCATAAGTTACAACCCACTAATGGCCCACTACTGAGCACGGGTCTATCCTCATCATTACTGAGGAGGCCTAGAGCATTCTCCAGCACGCTGCTCCAATGCGGGTTGGTGGGGGGGTTAGTGGCCAACCCAGTGTCGAAAGTTTTCAAGCCGCCCGCAGGCCTCCGACATGGCTTAACGACTGCTATTAATCGATAATAACCGGGACCGACGGCTTTACGTGCCCTCCGAAGCACGGAAGCGCTTAAGAAATTTTGCCACTAGCGGTCACCCATCCGACTACCGACCGCGCCCGCTGTTGCTTAACTTTGTCGATCGCTTAG
>DWJQ01001643.1:0-10698 GCA_018248915.1 Hesperia meskei straton | reverse complement strand
ACTAATTTGGTACCATATTAGAATGACTATTTCTATGAGAAGGCGGCCTCTATGCTTTTTCTGCTCGCTGGTTATAAGTTATAATGTTTGCATGCAAAACTGCATTAAAATTTATAATAAAACTCATGCCAAAAGCATTCCTATGACGAAAGGTTATTACAAACTTGATGAATATTTTAATGATGAAACAGCTTGGACATGAGTTTCATATTTTAGCCGTAATTAGTAGTAACTGCAATCTGTAACTGAGTAGGAAAAGAAGCTCATTGGGAGTTTCTTGCCGCTTCTTCTTCCAAGACCACTCACCGTAGGGATTTGTTGAAGCGATGGCGTAGTTTGACTTTCGAAAAGAGTTCTTCGTAGAAATAATAATTATGTATTTGAATTTGAATATTTTTATTTTGAAAGGAAAAATATAATTATATCTTGTAATGTCCACATCACTTGCATCAATCTGCTTCAAAATCCACTGATTATTTATTGGTTTTAATTACAGCAACAAGCTACTAGTGGAATATCGCGGAAGATAATCTACGGCGCTACGACTCTGCCAAATGCTTCACAGTTTCTGAAGCAACTATCTCTTTTGGGGGAAGATATCCATTAAACATTCCTATGGCATTGGTATTATAATTTACTGTAATATATGTATCTAATGTATTTGAATGTTATGTAACGAAAGTGGAATAGGTAATAAAAGAGATTTATGCAACAAGTTAGCTTTTTATTTACAATGACATTGAAAATAGAGCTAACGTCTAGTATCTACTATAATTTTGATTGTTTTGAACAAGAAGTATAAAATCTAAATCACAAGATCGCTAGATAGTAGCAATCAGATCTCAATTCACAAATTATTATAAAATAGAATTTCTCAGTGTCATTATTGTTGTTACTATTGATATAATTTCAGAATGAAAATAAAACCTCACAACCAAATCTAAATAGAGAAGAAACTACTCGCGTTTAATTTCTCATGTAGCCTTTAAACTGTTGTGCTAAGTTATACAATAAAATATTATAACATAAAAACCATTTTATATTTAGAAAATCATATCAATTACAAGTACGCTACAAGTACAAGAAGGAAATATTATTCGCTGAGGAACTTGTGAAGCACAAAGCACTGCTATGTACGTACGGCGTTATAATTAATATGAAGACAATGTCCTTATTCTATAACCTCTTACAATAAGAACTTTTTAAAACACGTATCACTCAATCATGATATGATTTGGCACAGTGAAAAATAAATAACGGTATATTAGTTAGGCGTGAACGTCAACGTCATTTAAGCCCACTTTAAATGTATGCTGCTGTTGTAAATACTAGAAAATATATTCAGTATTTCAAGATATTTTATATACTTAGTTAAAATTGAGGCCTTTGCATTACATTTGACAAACATTGCTACCAGACAGCCTAAAATACATAGAGATATATTTGAAGTTAACCATCAACAATCAATTTACAATATCATATCATTCCAGTTCAGTTTTAGCATAGACAAAAAACTAATATTAGGGGCATAGCGCCTGCAGCCACTGGCGGCACAATACGGCAAGGGTTAGTTTTGCAATCCGCCCGTCGTCCTTCCAATTACCAAGCTGCTATCGGTTTACTTTTAATTTAATATATCAAGCCGCGCGCATGCGGTGCACGTCTTGAACGCCCGCTTACGGCAACCCTAGAAGTTAGCGTAATCTGTAATCATGGTTACATTTTGCCCATTTCTTGACTACGTCCCAGCGCGTAGCGACTGCATAGTATATCCTCTTATCCTTAGGTTGCGGTGCGATATGGTTTGTTTTCGTAGCATCTTTGTCACGTCAACCTATACGTTCCCAAATCTATCGAAGCACCTCGAGAAATGTTCCACACATTTTAAAGGCTGCAGATACTGTGTGCAGCTATGTACTTGCGATGACCATTACTTTAAAATTAATTTAATTTGCATACTGTTGTCATATTTTCATTCGTCACATAAAAATATGCAATACTGCCAGTGATAAGCAAACTTCATCCGTCTGTACTAACACTAAAGAATTTTCAATATTAAAGCAAACTAAAATTATAATTTAACACCGAAAAAGGTTTTTTTCTTCAAATACAAGAAGGTATTCTTGTTAGAAAATTATTTTTGTTTAACACTAATGTACCTCAACATTAAACAACTATGACTTATTTGGAACCGTTAGAAACATGTAGATATTATGAGAAAACATAATTAAATTATATCAATCACAAAGCTTATAGGCTTAAATCCACTCATAAACGCGAGACAGTTGATACTAATATTATCAATTATTCCATAATTAAAATTATAAAAATAATCTGGGTACCTAATGAAGAATTCATAAGATATTATGGACGTATTAAGACTGATTCCATCATTTCGTAAATTTAGAACAGAGATATCAATTACAAATAAAAATGTACTGCAGTTCACGACATAATTAAAAAAATGTCCAGTGATCTTAAGGATTGTCAAGTTTTACTGAAAATAGGTAGTGTAGATAAAGTCCATAATAATATTATATCCAAACACATTTATAACTAAATAGTAAGTAAATTACTAAAGTATACATACTTTAAAGAGATTGTCTTGGCATTCGATATTATCGCTACGTCAATAACCTTTAACCGCAGATATAGCATGGTTAGATAATAATATAATCTCTATCTTAACATAAACATTACATTCCAAACTCTGGAAATACTTAAAATATGTTTACATTACACAAAACGAGGAGTAGTAAAATAGGTATATATTTTTGACAATAGAATATCATGTAAACTGTATTCATTCTAATGTCAATTTTATTATGTTAAAGAGAACACGTTTACCAAAATTTACATGTTGCACATATTCAGCCCGTCCACCCTTCACAGCCTTTTAACAATGCATTTTATCACTTTATATCCAACCATTATACTATCAACATACCAAATGATGGGCCTAAAAGTTCGGAAACATTTGGGACAAACTACCATGGACAGGAGCGGACGACAGTGCAACAATCACAATATACCTACAATGAAGTATTCAGTTCTATGGATATACTACTTACTGCAACGGTTAATATGTAGGTATTAAGGACCCGACTACGGTGAATAGAGGGTTAAATTTTATCCAGTATGTATAACGCCAGGCATCGTATCTCGAATTAAGAGTCATGATGTTTTCATTTTTTCGAGATACGACAAGATTGATTTCCGACGTCGATTATTATGTTCATCTATTTCCGCAAAACTTCGAAATTCGACAAAAATACCTCACTTGTTACAAGCGTCTTGATAGTCCGCTGGTTATAGGCTATGTGACGTCCTAAATTCAATCTGGCCTTTAGAGGCCAATCTTAAATAATAAACAAGATTAAAGATGCCATATAGGGTTTCAAATACAAGAAATTAAACTAGCATATTTCAAATATTATGTAGTAGTCGTATTATTTATAATGTAGTCATAGTCGGGTTTTAATTTTAAACATATTTCTTGTTCCATTTTCATTTTAAGTAAGTAATAAGTATATTTTATTATGACCAGAATAATATTATGGCAAACATATCAATTCATTTAACACATCAGTCATACAGTATAGTATTAGTTGGACACAGTATGACTCATTCTGTATCCAGTTAAATTTATTAAAGTGCTAGCCAGACGCATAAGAGATAAGATCTCATTATATCACCAAAAGAAGGAATAATGTAATATTAAATATTTCATAAAAATTTTGCTTATAACTAAGTATGTTTATGTGCTATTGAAAATAAAATTAATATTTATCAGTTATTTTCAATTTTTTTTTTATATTAAAAGCAAGAATAAATGGAACTTACATAATACAGCACATAAAGTGAGAAACTAAATTAATAATTATAATGTATAATTTTTTTGATAATTGTTTTTGATATAATAATATGGCTAGCACTATTATTTTTATGTACAACATTATACGAAATAACTGATATTGTGACTTTTTATACATAATACATAATGAATAAACAATTTATTTTGTAAAGTGCCCTGATATTAACGTCGCATTCTTATCAGGTATTACACCAAGGTCAAATTTTTTTACAATAACATTTGAACGTTTCATTATGAGTAAATTATTTCTGACGACAGCAATTATATGCTTATGAATATATTTTTCTGTTTTATTTTTATATCCGCACATCTAACGAAGGTGTTCTATTAATATAATGTATCAGGGCACTTCTAGTATTAACCCTCATTCACTTTGCAACCAAAAGAAAACGCCAAAAGCTTTACAGAATTTGGTGATTTTCATTATGAACACTAAATGGCAGCTAAAATTCCAAACAGGAAATTTTGATATCAAGTAACCAATATCCTATTTTGAGTTATGACTATATAAATAGTATAATCAAATCCGTGTTATTGATTGTGTAGGTACATGTACCTAACTTGATTTATAAAATTTGTGTAAAAATATTAAATCCAATACTGACCAATGGAATGTTACGTTTAACTGACAATTATAAATATAGGCGTGTCTAATAGGAAGTAGGAATGTAAAATTCTTATACTTTATGTGATAATATTATAATAAAATATTATTATAGATTACAGTTTATAGGCTTTAAATTACCTCATAATTATGTAATCAAGTCTATAAAATATTTCAAACAGAATAGTGTATGAATAGAATGATAATATTTTAATTATATTTCACTCGAACAAAAACAAGTTTCAGCATAACTCCTGAAACAATTTGAATGTAAATATTTTGTTGCATTATACTTTTATACTCACTAAATATATTGAGGATATTTGAAACACTTAACAATTTATTTTAAAGACAAGATATCATTAGGAGAGGTAATACAGCTTAATTATTAATGTGTATTTATTGAAATATACATAAAATAGATAGGATTTCATTAAAATTCTTTGAAATATTTCAGATCTGTAAAAGACTCTTAGTAAGTACGTAAATTCTTGATTTTGTACCTATTACATACTAAACTTATCTTGTCGAGAAATTGTGTGTTAATTTTCTTATAAACATCTAATAATGCTTGAATACATACGAAAACAAATTCATTCATTCGAGATATAAGATAAGTAGACTGTCAATCCTTAAGTCCTAAGCAAATCATTACTTTTGTGGACGAAGTGATTATAACTTTTAACAATACTACTAGAGAGGAAGTAAAGTCCATTAAAATGCACTTAGTTTTTAGATCATAATCCTCCATATATAGTAGGCATATATACCTAATATTCCGCTACTGATACTACGAATTTATCTCGGAATAGTTAAAATACATAATTATTAAGTATGTCATCAGTTCCTACAAAATAATAAGAAGAATGTTAAAATTTGCAAGTAATTTGTTTGCAACTTGAAAGATTTTAACAACTTGTTACATATTAATACATAGGTATTGCATAAAATTATTCTCCATATCATGGGATAATACCTAAATTAAATAAGAAAGATATTGGAGTATTCATGTAAAATGTTTTAAGACAGTGCACAAATGCATGATTGTTTTGTTAACACTACATTATATAAAAGATTAATTAAGCATTAAGACCTACAACTTACCCTAGAATATGGAGTAATATATTTAAAAACCACTATAAGGGGAATAAATAGGTCATGGAAAATATGCACATTCACATTACACAATCTTATTATGGTCAATTCAGTCGCCCATTATAGACATAGTAGCTCTGACAACTGCAAGTAATGCAAAACAATTACATACATGTAGCCTGATATGAACCAGCTATATTGATTCTTCTCCCTCGCTCTACACAGAGAATAATCAAATGTGAAAACGTCTGTCTTTTAAACCTTAATGTCAAGCCAGAGTACTTGGGAATGTTGTAGAAGTTACACTTCTTTGGTGTGAATATTAATTATTATTATAATCTGACCATAACTAAATGATATCATTATAAAATTCAATTAAATAATATATAGCAAAGTGGAGAAGTAGAATGGGTGAAAAAACAATATTTTGCTTTGCAAAGAAATAATAATTTTCATCAGTGCAGGCACAAATATGTAGTAATGCTTGTTTTCCACATCATATTTATTTTGAAGTCAAAATCAATTACAATTACATAATATACAACTTGACGCGCATATTTTTCATAATGCACCAAAGAAGTATGATTCCTATAAGCTTATTATTATACTTACCAGACATACACTTCATTCGTCAAAAATGTAACAAAAGTTTTAAGCAAAACTACAATGTTGTACGAACCATAATGAGATCGGCTAAAATCAAAACAGACTAGTTGAAGGAAGATAGTGAGGCAATGTTTCATTATATAATAATGTTTTTTAAATAGGTAGGTACCTAATGTAATAAAAAATTAAGCGAAACTGAAACATGAGTATAAGATTGATTATTCACCAATTTCACCATAAACCTGCTAATCTTATACTTCGGGAATTGTCATGTTCAGAGTAAATACAAATAATAAAGAATTGAGGTATTATTGAAAGAACAAAGGGGATTTTTAGACTATTTTGTCATGGGCAATACATGTAATCATTTCTAACCAATATAATGCCAAAAGCATGCAAAATATTGTTTTATAAAATAACTCCAATATCCCAAACATTACCAAAATCCATGGACAGTTCTGTGTAACTGCAACAATAACCCACATACAATTAAATGCTAGTATAAATTGTCATAATTATTATAATTAACCCTTCACACTAAATATTATATTATTCGTCATGTTAATATATTATATATAACAATTATGCAACAGACCCTAATATTATGAAAAGTGATTATCACCATCTACATCAATGTTAATTAGAGCATACAGAACTTTTAAGACAATATACCTAACAATGCATTTTGTTAAGAGAAACATGATATAACTTATAAGTTTGGGGTACTTTAAATCACATTAGATTTAGTTTTCTAATTATGATACAATTTATACAATGTTATATAACATCATAATATTATGTAGATATATCAACCATAATAATATAATTATCCTGTGATAAGCCTGAGATTCCAAGTATAGTAGGAAACGCTATTTAAGCAGACAAGATAAAGGTATAATGAAGACTAGGAGTAACAGTTAACCATAGAAATCTACATATCATTAAATACCGTAATACAACATGATTATAATGCGTCATTAAGTTTTGATTTTTTTGCGATAAGTATTGTGACTAGCCCAATTCAATAAACAATTCGTTGATACTTATTTCTTATACTCATTCAATAAAGCTTGTAGACTGCTTCATGTTATGTACTTCAACAATGGCACTTTTATATAAACAACGACATTACAAATTTAGAGATGACACAAATCTCAGGCACTGTTAGCAAACGCTATAGCAATCAATTTCAATTAATAATGCCCTTGTCTACCAATTTAATAAGTAAGCGCCGCACCAACACATCAGGAGCCGAGACTCACACGTAGACTTAAGCGGTTAAGGAATTGTTTTAAGTACCATGAAGCTGATGGAATGGAGTTGTCACGGCATCTTGGTGAAATCCAGCTATTGCTTGGGCTGGGCATTGGCGTTGCGACTTGAGCTGCTGCTACTGAGGGCCATTTTCTGCATTTGTCGGATGACAGTAGTGGCATGGGAAGCTTGTTTCCAGCGGGACTTGGCAAAGTTCTTCTTGAGTTGCTCAGATACAGTGCCATGAATGTTCTTGTTGCTTGCAGCATTCCCAGAAATCCAAGGATGAGCCAAAGCTTGTCTGTAAAAATTTCCATTAATTTTTACCTATTAAGGAACTATTTGGTTCGACTCAAACTGGATTATGAGTTATAAAACAAATTAATTTTATTATTCTCGGACCCCAGGCACTTATGGTACTTAGTAAACTAGCTCACTGTATTTGTTCCTGGGTTTGTTTCTTAGCTAGGACTAACACATTTTGTGACAGATAAATATTTGTTGTTGATTTGTGATGTGTTATTTATTTTACACACATCTTTTTACCCAGGAAATCCTCATAATTATGGGGATATAAGTGGGAAAGTGTTCATAGTTAAATTTTTTTCCAAGAAGAATTTTGTTGTTCGTAGGATTCAATGGTAAACAAAGAATACAAAATGGGCATATAACTTGATTATTATGTCCATGAAAACTTATAAATCATTAAGAGAACAATAAAGTTATTTTTTGTGCATTTGGCTTTATACACATTGTCTTAATACTATTCCCACATTAACTAAAAGTGTAGTGTGTCACTAAAGAATAAACAATTTTCATTAACATTATATGAAATATTTAATTAAAAACCATTAGTTTTAGGATTTCAGCTATGTAATAAAAATAAATCAAGCCACACAATAGAAAGAATGGAATAACATATCTGCTAATGATAGTTATCTCAATCACATCATTAATTAAGGCAACGCTTGGTAAAAGCCTATTAATATGTATTACTATAAATAGATACACAGAAGTCATGTCCAAGTTATGTAATAAATGATGCTCAAATGCATAGTATGATGTAATAAGTACATGTACTCAAAATTATTACTTTTATCAAGTCTATTTAGGAACATTAAGTTTACTTTAGATATTTACACTTAGCATGTTATTATAGTAGACTATCCTATTTAGAGGTAGTGGAAATGAACATTATTTTTTATCTTAAAATGCTTAAAACTATTCATATTATCACCATAATCAACAACTATCACCAGAATTCAATGAATTTGCACAAAACATAGACCTAATGATCTATCTAAGTCTATTTGTAAAAACTAATGAAAATCCATTCAGTATAATTTGAGTTCATTGTGAACAGATCAAATAAGAAAAATGTGGGGATGAATTTTATTGTAAAATATGTAGTAAGCTTCTTTGAATATTAAATTTGTTTTAATTTATCCTGAGATTCCAAGTTTATGTAATACAGTTTACATCCATATTAATGCCACCAATTTCTGTAACTTCATCTACCAAATTTCACCTTGATCTAACAAGAAACTAGAAAACAGGCAAGACAAAGGAGGAATTTCTCTCTATAGCTTGTTTTTTCATCAGGTATATGGGGCCCAATAATTGCAACTGGGAATGGCAAAGTCTCTGTATTGTGTATACTCACATTGGAGTTTAACAGCAAACACTATAAAATTTTAATTAATTGCATTCTTTCTCAATCTGAACTAGGCAATTTTGCTTTATTGACTTAGAAGGTCAAGCAGATAATACATATAATGATGTGAAATATTATATCTTGAATGAGGAAATAAACCAGTTTTGAAATCAGCACAACAAACAGCTTATGTTTTGGAAAAATTCTTAATATCCGGCACATACACTTATTTCTAACTAAGGAAAAATTTACTGCTCAGGATTTAACACACATAATTAAAATAAATAAAGCAATGATGAATTAAATTGACTAAATGATCTAATTATTTTGTATCATTAAAGTGAAAAGTATACTTACTTGCATGTATATCTCTTATCCACATCAACACACATTAAATGCCGAATGAAGTCCTTAGCAGAATCGCTAATATCATCCCAATATGGTGAATCAAATTCAAAGTCACCTTTGAGAATTTGAGCAAACAGGTTTGCATCATTCTCATCATAAAACGGTGGGTATCCACACAGCAGGATGTATGATATGACTCCTATGCTCCAGACGTCAACAGCCTTGCCGTATGGCTTCTGAGCCAACACTTCAGGGGCAACATACCCAGGAGTTCCACACGCTGTAGCCATTATACCTGAATCTTCAATCTTAGACAATCCAAAATCACTTATCATAATTTTGCTGTCCTCGTCAGCACTATAGTAGAGAAGGTTTTCGGGTTTCAAATCTCTATGCACTACTCCCTGAGAGTGCATGTAATCTACCGCTTCTAACACCTGTCGGATCAGAACGGACGCATCTTTCTCCGTGTAAGATCCCTTTTCGACGATCCTGTCGAACAACTCGCCTCCGGTCACGAGTTCCATCACGAGATACACTTTATTCTTGTCTTCATATGTCTCCAACAGCTGGACGATATTAGGATGAGAAAACATTTTTTTCTCCGCGCCCTCTCCTCTGGCTTGCTCACTAAATCTTTTCAACACTCTAATTTCATTCTCCAAAGAGTCTTCTTTTCCCTTCAACGCTTTCTTATCGATAATTTTACAAGCGAACAGCTGCCCATTCTCTTTACTTTCAATCAGACGTACCTCAGAGAAGGCTCCTGTACCCAATAAATCTTTAACGACATACTTGTCTTCGATGGATGGTTGTTTCTCAGAATCTCTACTGTCTTTTTTGGATTTCCTTCCGAAATCCTTTTTGCCAAAGAGAGGCATTTTGAAGCACACACTTTATACTAAAAATCTAATTTGAACTATCTACTTGTCTACCTCAGCTCTAAAAAATACCTATCTACCTACCTACCTACATAAGACGTCTTTACAGGCATAGATAAGAATACTGCTAAAACCACAGACGAGGTAGGTTAAACAGACTATTTTAAATATATAGGAAATATACAAGAATAAATGAAAATATAAAAAACTTTATGAATGTAATCTCTGGATTATAAGATTATAACAATGACAACATAAATAGATAGATTGAGTGTCGCCCTACAATGAGAACAAAAAAAACAAGTCAACAATATCAAGCATGTGTGCGTGCAGGCGATGTTTTACACGTTCGTCTATTGTCTATGTTGCGTGATCAATGATA